>CAUYSK010048590.1:0-99080 GCA_963575035.1 Avahi laniger | reverse complement strand
ATTTCTGTCTGTCAAGGCAGCTCTATCCATTGCTGTATAGTTACCATTAAGTTCTTCCTTGTACTGAGCAAAAATGTAATGGTAAAAGCAATTAGAACTTAGATATTTGAGTCCTCCTTCTTCATCCAGTCACATGGAACTCAATGGACAGTCCTGTATTATTTACCTTTCCACTGTATCTTATCACATATTTTCATAATTGTTCAGATATTATCCTTCACCATTCAGCATTCTCATCTACAAGTGTTTGTTTCTCTTTTGGTTCACTCCTCCAACTCTTCCCTATAATCTTGGTGAACATAAAAAATCACTGATGAATATTTGATATTCTGAGAGGTTTATCTTTTTCATGTATGGGCTCACCTTGGATCTCAACATTGATATCTTTCATACTTGGTTCACCATCCTCATCTACTCTATTTGCATATGATAATGCGGCTTCAATCCCTGTTGTAATCATAGTTTACAATGTTATTAATTTTGTCCCTTTTTATTCCATAGCCATTCATGGAAACTTGTAGCTTGGCCCCTATTCTCTTTTTATCCAAGAAGGAGGTAGATTAAATCTCCAAATATGCAGACATTTCGTCCCAGGTCTTCTGCATACTTCACTGGTGAAAAAGTAAAGATAAAAATGGGAATGTCAAGCCACACGTGGAAATAAAATGGAACCCTCTTGTGTGCATGACTACAGGCACTTGGACAATGAGAGATGAGCTATTAGCTCTGGGAGATCCTGGTTTTATCAAACATAACTTGTCATTTCTAAGGTTTTCTAGTAACTGATAATGAATACTGCTAATTTTCCTATGCTGTTTGTCACAATTACTGGTTTCAAGAAGACAAAGAGTTTCATATGGCCTTTTAGTATATCTGAAGCCTTACTGATCCAAAGATTCTGTTGACTTGTGCTCCTCAAACTGACTTGGATATGCTAATGTCTCCCATATACTAGGGGGATATTAGTCCTCCAGGATAACTCTGTCTCATTTCTGTTTATCCAGGCAGCTCATCTTGCTAGGTAGTAGGACGAACTATCCAATAAAGTCTCCTTTGAGACCTGAACATTTTCCTTTGGGGCCACCCCCTTGAACTCAGCCTGTATTACTAACTTGCATAACTTTGGCTGGTCACAGGAATAGTTATGACAGTACACCTGCACAGCTGTTGGGGACCTGACTGTCTTGTTTAAGGACCTTCTATATTCCTTCCTGTACCACTGACCTTACGCTAGAGTTTATCTCTGATAATATCATCCTGGCGGTGGTATTCTACTCCTTTAAAGGACACATTTAAGCTACTACTCTGATTTCAATTCTCCTCTCTACTTTAACATCTCAGTGACTGGCTACAAGTCTAAAACAATGCTAGTCTACACAGAGAATTCTGTATTGCCTGTCAATTTTCAGAACAAGGAGACACCCATTGGAGCCAAACCCAAGGGAAGAACAACTAAGCTGGATACATATATATGTGTATGTGTGTATATATATCCATATATTTATATTTAATATTATGTTTATTTTCATATTCACAAATTTGGGGGCATTTGAGATAAGGTCTCTGCACTTATTCTGATATGTGTTGTTTCCTCTTTGGAATCTGTGGACAGAAACTGTTATATTAGGTTCCACGTCACTAGTTGTGTACCAAGCATAATTGTAGAAGTGAGGTTGAGTATACATGCATCTCTGCTGGGTATATCTGCATCATTCAATGATGCTGGATGCTAGAAGAATACTATTTTATATCCAGGTGGCAAAAGTAGTTAATTCTGTGGTATTTCATTTCTAGGTGTTCCCTCCATTTCTGATATCCTTGATCTTCTATTATTCAGTGCTTTGTCTGGCTCAAGAAAGCACCTTTACTTCCCAGTGAACCATGATGTGATAGAGGTAACTTTAAGTAACTGGTTCACTGTGATGAACATGGGTCAAAGGAGTAGATGTGCAGTGCTACCTCTTACCTCCCGAAACTTACCAGAGAGTCTTTATGTCCCCTATAAGGTGAACCTGGAGACACTAAGAAATTTCTTCAAAATTCATCTTCCTCTGCCCACTCCACCAACAGAATAATTGGCATCTTTTGGGCCCCATCACTTTAGGGTTTGCTTTTGAGGTGAGTTTTCTCATTTACCATGCTGAAATTTTCTCTTATGGCCATAGTCCCTGTACCTTGTTACAGTACAATAAATCCAATAAGGGTGGGGGATGCTTCTGATAATTAAGACTTCTGTTTGGCCTTTCTTAATTCAGCCTTCACACTTCTTATAGGTGGGCAGCAGGATTCTCTGCTCAGTGCAGCCTCCTGGATTCTAATCATCTGTGCTCTCTCCACTCTATCCCATAATTCAGCCCAAGGAGCTCCTCCTAAAATTCTTTTTTGGGCTGAATTAACAATAGGATTGACATTCTCCGTTTGGTGTTTTCTACCTTACTGAGAGGTGGAAATTGTCAGAAAGTAAAATTAGGAATTCACCAAATGCAATTTTTTGATCAAAGATTTTTAGCTGATAATTACTATTATTAGCAATAATGATTATAAGTTTGGAGAAATTAAACACTATGAAATGGATACCATAAGAACCATTAAAAAGAGCTTAAAATTTATGATCAGTCCTCCACCTGTCAGGGGGATTCTTGTGGATGCCTAGTGACCATATTTTGCATAGGCCTCAGGGTGTGTCAATTTGTCTCAGTGGTTCTTCATCTTGCAGTATTGAACCATTTACTGCAGGGTAAAGGCACATCTCCTGATTAGCGATGTCAAGACAAATTCAGTTACCCTTAGTAGGGATCCATCAGCCAGAAATCAGTGTATTTCTGGTATTGGTAACAGGATACTGTGAGGCTTGAGGCAAGTATGAGAACTCCTCTTTACTTAGCTGATCATGGAATTCTGCTTGCTTTCAGAGAGTCATCTCCTGGAAAGAGAAGTGCCTCTGGCAGAGTTCTAGGGGTCCTGTGATTCTCTTTTCACCACTCTGCTCTCTTCTCTCACTCATTAGCTTCTTGACAATATATCTAATATATCTTCCTTAATCACTCAAGCTCCTTCTGTTTCTCTTCCTGTGTTAATACTTCCACCCATTGCAAACCTATCATCTGCTCTGAAATGCCGCAGCGAAGAGAAGTACTTCTAAAGACCATCCCTCTCTTCCACTTCCGTCTTACCCTTTTGAGTCACATAGTTGGTGAACAAATGGAGCAGAAAACAAAAAAGCACATAAATTCTAAAGGTCACTGGAATAATTTCTTCAGGGTTTATATCTCCGGAATCTCAAGTGGAGCTCAAATAGAACCTGAGCATTGAGAACACTGGGGCTGAGTTGGAGTTCAAGACATGTTTTACTAGCTGAGGGACTTTGGGCTTTATTTTCCCCATCTCTAAGAAAGAAAAAATAAAAGCCTACTTCAAAATCTTGTTGAGAATTTAATGAGATAGTTTATGCAAAGTGGTTATCACACTGCATGGCACATAAAAAGTGTTCAGTAAATGTGATCTATTGCTAACATTTGTAACACCTCCTTTCTCAAAGAATTATGGGAAACCTTCTGTTTGTCAGACTTTGTTTATGGAAATGATAAGCTTTTGCCAGTGTAATGTCTATCTATCCTTTGTTTCTTCATTAATCTTTTGATAACATGCTATTAAATATTAATAATTCATGCTGATTGGAACTAGTGTGATAAGCTATCCTTCTTATCAGTATTAGCAATTTTTTAACGTGGCACAAAAATCTGCCTTTTCTAGCTTTAAGGTTTGTGATGCTCTAATGATAACGCTACATGAGAAACATTAGATGTGGAGTTCAACTTTTTAAAATTGTTCTGAAGGTGGTAACAAATAATTTAAAAATAGTAACTAAAACTGTAAAAATGAAATTGTCCTTTTCAAATGTCTGTACATTTGCATTACTTATATGCAGATATTTTACACAGAAAGAAATGATGCAAGAAAAATATAAATAAATATTAGGTATAAACCAGATTCTTAGTTTTCCTTTATTTCCTGAATGAGATGGATGATAAAAAGATTGGTTGGGTGAGAAACAGTAAAAAAATAGCAAAATTAAGTCATGATCAATGTCTGTAACTTAATAGAGGTGAAATAAGGCTTATTTGCTTTTATCTCTAAAAATTAAAATAATTTTGAAAATCAAGTTGCTGAAATAAAAGTGTAGATTTTATGATTAAGGCAGTGCCCGAGAGATACATCACTGAGAAATTATGTGTCATTGATTTGCTGTTGCTAGTCAGATGAATGCCTAACTCAGGTTAATTTCAGAAAAAATATTACAACTTGTTTTAAAACAGTTTAAATATTCTAGATGAGAGTAAATAGTTTTTCATAAAAACAAAATTACCATAATCAAGTCAAAATCTGTTTACCCTGGAAAAAAGTGCTAACATGAAAAAAGAGTTGTTCAATAATATTTTACCAAAATTTCATCAGAACTCCTTTAAAAACAACTCAAGTGCTCTAATTTTAACATTGGCATCGTTAACCCAACATATTTATCGAATACCCACTATATGTCCAGATTCTGCTTACGTATAAGATCTAAACATAGTTTAGATAGTTTCATCAAAGAATATTGATTTCACACTCTGTGACACATACGTTAATGAGAACATAGGAATTCACACACAAAAATAATAGTATTATCTTGATGGATTAATAAAAATGATATTCATTTTCTACATCTAGGACATTTATTCATTATTTGGTCAGCTTTTCTGTTTCAGGTACTATATTATGAACCATATTTATAGCAGTGACCAAGCAGGAAAACATCTCTGCCTTTGTCAAATTTATATTTTCCTTGGAGAAGTCAGACAATAAACAAAACATGTCAGCTAAGTTTGTCAGATTAATACTACAGGGAGAAAATCAGAGGAGGAGGTAGGGTGTGGTACTGGGAGCTAGGCCAGCCCCACTATGGAGGCGGCTCTGAACCATGACCCGCATGAGGAAAGTGAGCCATAAGGAGCTCATGTAAGAGCATTCCAGGCAAAAGATTAAAAGGTACACACTTCCTAAAGAGGGAGCATATCTGCCGTATTTGAGTAACTAAAAAGAAGACAGAAAAGCTAAAGTGAGTAAGGGCAAGAATAACATAAGAGAAGTAAAGGGGACCAGATTGTGCAGAATATTGTGAGCATTTGGGCAGGCTTTGGCTTTATGCTGAGGGAGATGAAGAGCCACTGGAAATTTTTGAAAAGAGTAATATGTGATATGACTTCAGGTTTAATAGAATTACTTGTTTGCTGTGTCACATAACTTGATGGTCCTCAAACTGGGATATTGTATCCCTAGGAGCATAGGGTGGCATGCCTAGAGGAACACAAAAATCCCAGGATAAGTTAGGAACATCTTCCTGAAGGGTAAAATTTATCCTCAAGATTATGGAGGAAATAATTACCATGTTAAGAAAAACATTTAAATATTGCATAAATTATTGTAAAATTCCCATGGTTTTAAAGATAAAGTGAAGCTTCAATGATATTTCATGTTTGTGGCATCTTAGGCTTTAATCTTATGAGTTCAAGGCTACTGGCCATCAAGAGTGATTTGGTGGAAAATTTGGGAAAAATTGTCATAATTTATGTGCCCTCAGAGTTAGAACAGTGTCTTATGTCAGTGCAAAAAGCTTATGAGACAAAGTAGTCAAGTGTACACATTAAGGTGTACTAAGTCACCTTAATTATTTATTTGTGCAGTCTTAATAGTATATTTTAAAAACAATATAAATATATAATAATGATATTTTAAAAATAGAAGTAAGGTAAAATTTAAGGAATCAACTTTCTTCTTCTGACTTGCTTATTGATTAACTCTGGATAAGTTACTGAAGAGTGGGCTGTGGTTTTCTCATCTATTTTATAATGGGGGCACAACATAATGCTAGAATAATCTATGTACTAGAACTTTGGCTACTTGCTAAATGGAAGTGTGGCTTGCAATTGTATTTTCATGAAATAGATTCATCAGCATTACAGCTTCTGGTGATATGTATATACACATACTTTGTGGATAATAATAAAATACTATTAAACTTCTTGAACATTAGATACTATCACTTGATATGTCTTATCTAGGACTTCTATAAGTCAAATTTATATCAAATCTTACAAAGACAATATTTCAGACAAGTTTAAAACCTGGAACACTGTGAGTTTTGGAATTGGTTTTCAGCACCACGGACAGCGGTACTGCTGTAGGGAATCAAAGGCTTGCGATATCAAAAAACTTCACTAGGGAGAATTTTAATTCATACACCTGCCCCCGAATTTAAATGGTATTATAAAAAAGTGTGAGAAAAAATTCCCTTTTCCTTTAAAATTTAAAAAAATAGACATGGGCTCCAAAACTGATATAAAAATTAATTAAACAAATATATATTGAACACATGATATGCTCTGTAAAACTTTCATTTTATAAATGGTGTAATTTACCAAAAGAATTATTTTAACAATTTAATTTTGCTATTTTCCTCTTACTTTCAAATAATATATAGTTATACACTATAATATGCTACTATTATCAAATTTCATATAACATGTTATTTGACATCTGTATTTTTGAAATGGTTTATAAAGCTTGGATTAACTCTAGATTTTCAGATATATCTTTTAGTCATTTCATCATCCTACATCAACTTTAACCCTACAATATTCCCCTAAAAAGCAACAATGATAACATAATGTGTTATGTGTTAACTTCTCCAGTAACAAAACTTACACTTTTCCACAAAGAGGTGTCCATTAACAACAAGCTTGATATCTAAAATTATTTTGTTGTAGATATATATTGCTTTTTCAAATTGGACAAAAAATTAAATAAAATGTAAGATAAGAATAATTTAAACCTAATGTAAATACATTTAAGCCCCCAAAGTAGAATTAAAGTTTTTAAAATCCATGCTATAATGCTTCTTAAATGTTTAACTTACATTTAATTAAGGTAGTTGATTTCAAGTACCGTGGAATGATGTGCTGTATACCATTTAATCATACTTGCTAACTGCTGCATTGCCAAAGGAACTTGAATTAAAATGGTTCCACTTTTGGCCAGGAGATGGAGCTGTCATGTAAGATGCTGCCTTGAATTTATTTATTTATTTTTTCAATTTAGCATGCTGTTTTCTAACAGACAGTGGGTACCATCGAGTGAGTGTCAGAACAGAAAGCTAAGGCAGAAGCAGAGAGGATGCTGCGGTCATCCTTTCTTGTTTTTGTTTTTCTTTAATGAGGACAGAACATATGTGAGATTTTACTTTCTCCTCTAGTAAATATTCTGAAGGATTGTGTTGGAGACTATTAGATTCAACACATAAATGGATTCTGTGCTATGATTTACAGTTCTCTTTATTTCAGGTAAGCCAGCATGATTCTATCTTTGATCTATCAATGAATCATTATCTATGTTAATAGTGACGTTTAAGACAAGATGTGTGCTTTGTAAGCTTGTATTCAGATCTAAAAGATTCAAAAGCTCTAATTTTAGCTGTTGTGCATTTAAAAATCTTCCTAGGCCAAAATGAGCTCTGACTGTGACATACTGTATTTTAACATTTTTTTGGCTTCCTAGTCATTAGTGCCCATCTGTGGCTATATTTGTTTACCTTTTGAAGGTAAAGCTTTCAAAGTAAAGGATGGTTCTTGCTCTCTCAAGGGAAATACTGTTCCTTAATGCAGTGAACAAATTGTAGAGATGTAATGAAGCAGATTAACATGGCAGTGGCTCTGCCAAAGCCCAGGGCTGAACCTTCTGATAGCAGCCTCAGAGGCACGCCAACATCCTAAGCCCGAAGGCCTTTGAACAATTCCTGTCGGCTATGATGATATAAATTGTTTATGCTTTTTGTTTATACCTTTTAGAAAGACATAAATCATTTCTCACACATGACTCAGATGTATGTAATGTGTTTAAAATACTTGGAGTGATAGTATAGACCCTCCCCCACCCCCAGTATGAATGTGAGGAGTAAAACGAAAACAAATTGCTGTGAAAATGGATCTTTCTTAGATTTTAGTGGATTTGTGGTGATAGGACTATGGCCATTTAAAATAGTTGATATTATAGAAGGTGCTCACATTTTCAATTATTTTAGGTCATGTGACATTAGCTGTGCTAAAGAGTGGAATGACTCAGTAGGTGGAAATTGCACGCAATAGCCTAGCTCCTTTCTGCAGCTTCCCATGGTTTCCCCTAAATCCTCTTTTTATTATTATCAGAATAATAGGAATAAAGAAATATAGAAATTCTATGTATAAAAGACTCATGGTCATTTAGATAAATTTAAATAAATTTTTTAAATATTTAAAAATTATTTTTGTAAGATCATTTTTACATGCCTCACTCTCTCCTCTCGTGGAAAGAGCTCCGTGTGTGTGTGTAGGTGTGTGTGTGTGTGTGTGTGTGTGCGCGCACGCGTGTGTGTGATGCTGATGGTGGAGGTGGCAGGCAGGGGCGTGCATCAGGATGTTTCTATCTCACTCATCGTTTTCCTATAAAGAGGGAGTTGTGCTGTGTCAGAGGTTGTGAAAACTATGGGGAATGATTTTATTAAATCGTTTGGACAAATTGAGGAAAAAAAATCTGTTCTTTTAATATGGTGAATCAATAAAGAGTTTTCAGTTCTAATATTCTATATACATGAGGATTTTTAGAACCACAGGGCTTTTTTTTTTTTTTAGCATTTATCTATTTTATCATTTAAAGAAAAGCAACTGTGGTTGAAAGATTAAGTGGCTTTCCCAGAGTCACATACTAAATTAGAATCAGGCAAGGCTAGAACACTGATTGACAGTTTTCAATATCTTCCACAGCAGTAACACAACTTAACCCAAGTGTGAACATATCCAGATGGTATATACCAGATGTGTTGATATTAACTATATGTGTGTTTGGGGGGGGAGTAAATTCTATAAAATAAAGTTTCTTTCAGTGACGGGTTGCTCAATGGCATATTATATACAGTGCTCAATTTTCACAGGGTTTTTGTTGAAGCACCCAAAAAAACTCAATTAACAACTACGGAGACTCTCTCTTTCTTAGAATGTTTTGCTAACTGTTAGATGAGGTATACTCTTCTATCCTATTCCCATAAATGACGTGGATGGCCAGATACTAGCTCACAACTCTACTCCTCCTACCTAACAGAACAAACTTCACATGTAAATTAATCTGTTGACAACCGTAAGGGTATCCTCTCATGTCCTGGTATTCCCTCCTTTTTTCTCTTACTAGGTACAGGCTACACCTTACTTCTTCAATATTTTGGGGAAAGAATGGGATTAAAATGTGTTACTTTTATTTTATGTATTTATTTATTTATTTATTTATTTTTTGAGACAATCTCACTGTTGCCTGGGCTAGGGTGCCATGGCTTCATCCTAGCTCACAGCAACCTCAAGCTCCTGGGCTCAAGCGATCCTCCTGCCTCAGCCTCCCAGGTAGCTGGGACTACAGGCACGCGCCACCACGCCTGGCTAATTTTTTCTATTTTTAGTTGTTTGGCCAATTTCTTTCTATTTTTAGTAGAGATGGGGTCTCGCTCTTGCTCAGGCTGGTCTCGAACTCCTGAGCTCAAACGATCCACCAGCCTCTGCCTCCCAGAGTGCTAGGATTACAGGTGTGAGCCAGTGCGCCTGGCCTAAAATGTGTTACTTTTAAATATGGTAGTTATGGAGTACCACATATCTACCAAGAAATGTCCATGGCAGAGATTGAGAAATAAACAATCACAGAGCTTACCTCACTTACCTCATAGAGTTTAACATGGAAATATACATGCACAGATACTACCATATCTCAAAACATTATAAACACCAAAGTGAGGAATGAAGAAAGGTGAAAAGTGAATGTGTGTTCTTGAGAATTCAATCCTTGTCTGTAAGATAAAATCTCTCTTCTATTTAAATCAGTTCGTTCCTCGGAAAAGGCTATTTGTGGCATATGGACTTTCTGGAGGAAATAATTAATCCTCAGTAGCAAAACACTTTCCTGCAGAACACATTTTAGTCACATTAATCTTTAAACTGGAGACTAATACGATCACCTGTCTTGTGCCAGGCACTGTGCTGCATTCTAGGATTCAGAATAAAACAATTGTGACAATTTCTGTCCACGAGAAATTCAGAGCCCAAAGAAAAAGATTTTAGAAAAATATGATAGTTGAATTAGATCTTTAAGAGTATTTGGATAAAAATAAATAAAAACAGAAAGATCCTTATTCCAGGAACAGGGGCAAGGCGAGCAAACATAAGGAAATGGGGAACTATAGGCCATCCTATAGGAGAACTGTAGAGAATGGAAATAATCCAATATGACTGAAACCTTTGTTGTTATTGTTGTTGCTTTTCCCCTGGGGCAGCAAAAGTAAAGGTAATGAATTTGACTTTTGATGTTGATGTTATACATTTGATACTCTATACATACTCACACATAGAGATGTTGTGTAAGAAGCCAACATTTTTCTGTCTATATATCAGATAAGAAGTTAAGGCCAAATATATGGGTCTGCATGAAGTTGCGGGCAAGAATTAGGTCACGTATAAATGAACATCAATGGGGAATAAGAGCGGAGTGAAGATGACTGAGAGCATAATTTTATCATTAGGGGAGTAAAAGAAATCTAGAAAGGATTCATTAAAGAATTAATTGTGGAAGATAATGGGGTAAATTGGAGGAATAACAATGTCATAGGAGGCAAAGCAGGTAAATTAAATACCAAAGCAGGAATCAGCAACAATATAAAACCCATAAAAGGGCTGATTAATAAGAGAATAGGGTGATGTTGATGGACTTTATTATTATTATTAGATCATGAATGAATTTTAAGAAAGAGGTTTAGTAGATTGGCAGAGACAGGGACACTGACTGAGGAGTAAATGAGAAATGTGTGGACTATATTTAAGTTTTAAGACGTTTACCAGAGAAAATGAGAGATAATATTTTATAGCTTGATTTTAGTTAGGATCAGAGAAACCTAAGCCTCTTTGTAGAGTAAGGATATGAAGTCAGTAGAGAGAAATTGAGGAAAGAAGAAATAAAAAATAAATCAGGGTCCTGGAAGAGAAAGGAGAAGGAAGGTTCAAGAATGGTTCTTTGAGACAGGAAGAAAGGGTGGGTGATGATACAGAGCCAAGTTGGTGAAACTCACTTTGGGTGGCCTGTTCTTGGGAATTCAATCCTTATCTGTAAGATAAAATCTCTCTTCTATTTAAATCAGTTCGTTCCTCGGAAAAGGCTATTTGTGGCATACGGACTTTCTGGAGGAAATAATTAATCCTCAGTAGCAAAACACTTTCCTGCAGAACACATTTTAGTCACATTAATCTTTAAACTGGAGACTAATAACACTGTTTCATGTTAAACTTATGGTATATAGTTCAGTTAGTTATTTCTTATTGAGAATGACCTGTTTAAAAATAGCTTCCATTTAAAACTTGCACTAGATTAGACCAACACATATCTATTATGCATATCTAGTTTGATTACTAAGGGCTGGTTTGCCAGCATCTAAATTAATTATTCAAGCTCCTTCCTTCTTTAACTCCCTCAGTTTCATTAGTACTTTCACCAGGATTTGAGTAAAGAGAAGAGAAAGTTGACGCAATCACAAATTTCCTTCCCACAAGGAAACTGGCCTTCTCTATGAAGATTCCCACCATAAATTCTTTTTTTTCCCTTCCTTTCTCTTGGCAGTCTCAGAATCTTCTTGCATCTTTCTTAAAGCCAATCTCCTCTAGGTATTGTCTTGTACTCACTTGTCATGGAGTGGCAGTAGGAAGCCTTGAAGAAGGGATAGACACTGATGAATTTCATACACGTTTTGATCATCATGATGAATACCATTAGCAATAGAGTAGTCCCTACTGAAATATTTTTTCTATATAGAAAAAGGTAACCTACATCAAGAACATGACATGAAATCCTATTAAAAACAAAAAGTAAAATCTGTTTGCTGATCTCCCTATAATGTTCATGTTAGTGTCATCTTCCTTTTATCAACGTTGGGCTTTATGAAATTAGAGTGGAGTGGAAGCAGAGGTAGAGGTTGGCATTAGAAGTCAAAGTGCAAATTTTTTGTGGTAATATTTGAATAAACTTTTCAAGCAAGACCTTTATTTGGAAGAAGAGATAATTACTAACTACATTAATGATAAAGAAAAATTTCAATCATGTAATATCTTTTTGTTTATTTGTGAAAAGTTTTAGAGAAATGGTTTAAGAATCCAGAGTTATTTAAACGTATCTTATCTATCAGAATGTGTAAAAATATTTTTGAGGGTAAAACAATCATAATTTTAGTTAAAGTTTTTAAACTTTCTTTTTTCACATAAAATGATCTTAGGAAGCAATCACCCCCAAGAAGTGCTTTGAATTGTCTAAATTATTATTATAGTTTTAAACTATTAAGTTTTGGTATTTAGGATCAGTTGGGATTATAATGTGCTTTCAACGTGAACATGTCTTGGTGATATTAACAAATAAATATGTAATTATGTGATTGTATAGTTGTACCCTGCTACATCTTCTGTTGGGTGGTATGTATGGGAGAGTGATGAAGGAGTAACAAAATTCCTCTTAAGCATGTATGAAGGATAGAGGATTAGTTGGAATATAGTAATAAAAGAGAGAGAGTTTGTGATAAGATTAGGATAAGAGAAGACTGACACTATCTCCTTTCTCTGAATAACTGATTTTAAAAGGTGAAATATCTAGAGCATGAAGCAAGCCCATCAGGGGCAATGGTTATGACACCCCTTTTCAGCCCACCATTACCAACTAGGATGTTTTCCTCCTTTTCTGTGTCCCCCGGGAGTGAGCAACTGAGGGAGCCCAACAGTTGTCAGGTAGCTAGGATCTGTCAGAGTAGTGCTTAGACTTATACTTGCTATTTCTTGCATCAACAGTCCTGGAAATCAGGAGCCTAGTTATATAGACAGAGTGATCATAAAATGTATCATCTAAACCAGGATGTGGTTTGTTAATACTTTTTTCAGAATCACTGATGTAAATCAGGACTATCCTACGCAAACTGGGATGCAAAGTTGCCCCGTTTCAAAGGACAAAAAGAGAGGAAAGTTAGAAGAGGACTCTGCCATGTTTTGCATTTAACCAGTCTACCCAAATAAATTGTTGATTATTTTGGTGCCTGGGTGGCAGAAAGTTAAAATGTAAAATGGCCCATCAATTAGATAAAGAGCATTCAGATAAGCTGCTTCAATTGTTGGCCTTGATAAACCCACCAACTGAAATCTCTAATGACTCTTATTGAACCCTTAGTTATATCACCGGCAATGATACAACTCTATGAATTTTCAGCCTCACTTCCCAGGAAAGTCAATTATGTGGAGAAAAAAAACTGTCAGTAAATTATATGCTGTTATTACCAACCTAGACTCATAGCATCATAAATCTATTCAAATATAAAAGCAAAAACAGGATAAAATACAGATTCAAATTATTTCCGTATTTAGGTATGCATCTTCTAAGGAGTTTGCAATTATTTTCACATTCAGCTATGCATCTTCTAAGGAGTTTGCATGAATGTGTAAATCTTTGAAGATAGGAAGTTAGCTCCAAGAACACTGGCACTTTCTCCAGCATGACTCCTATCCCAAATCTTGGTAATTTCAGTATGCATATAGATGGGCTTTCAAAAGACTATTATTTAAGTTTCTTAAATTCCCCTCCTCCAACAGTCATGTTCTTTACTCTTTCTCAGACACTCTCTCCCATGGTTTTATCTTAGACCTCTTCCTGGCCAGTCACCGTGATCTGCCCATAATCTCTACTTTACGCATTGGCGCCACCTTTCTTGCTCATTTCATCTAGAAGCCCAACTTAAACACTTCTTTAACCCAACCAGGATTGGAAATCATTGATCTTATCACACTTTGATTGTCCTTCACTTAATGTCCTCTTTCCTTTCATTAAATAAATTCCATGGTCATTGATAATAATCACTCCTTATATATACATACACATTTAACAAACCTCCCCCTATCTTAATGTTTTGGTTTGGTTTGGTTTGGTTTTTGGTAACTGCCTGGATGAATTCTCATCCTGATTATAGCCAACTCCCCCATTACTCCATGCCTGTACCCAAGCAGCTGGACACAGCACAAGTGGGTCTTTCATGATGCCTGTCAATCATGCCCTAGGCCATTTATTCTTCCAGCTTCCTGGACTTAGATTTCACACCCTCTCTTCTCTCTGCAAACCACGAATACCTCCTACCTGATCTTCACTTTCAGTTGACAACTTTGCTTCAATTTGGAAACAATCAGAAAAGATTTCTCTCCGCAGACTTCCATCACTACATGTACCTCCTCACCAAGTTCTGCACCCACATAACCTGACCTCCCACCTGTTACCTTAAATCAACTATCCCTTTCTCTATCTAAAATAATCCCTGCATATGTGCACTACATTCTTACCCACATGAGGGCAACACCGTATGAACTTTTTGTCTTCTACATCAACAATTTTACCTCTTAACTATAGCAACACATAAGTATTTTATTATTGCTCCTGTATTTAAATTATTTTTTACTTCCTTCATCAACCACATCTTTATTTCTTTTCTCCTCTTTGCAAAAGTATGTATCAAAAGTATTTGCTATATTCTCTGTCTCTATTTCTCTCTTTCTGTTCTCTTTTAAATCCATTTTAGTCAGGTTTTTACTCCCATTACCAGATCAGCTCTTGATAAGGGTCCAATGACACCCATATTGTCAAATCTGGTGGTCCATTCTCATTTTGCATCTTACTTGACCACACAGCAGTGTTGGACACAGTGTATCACTGCCTGTCCCTTGGTACACTGCCTTCCCTTGGGTTCCAGAACAGCACACGATGTAGACTCTTCTCCTCCCTCATTGTTCATTCCTTCACAGTCACTCCACTCTTTTCTTTATCTAGATCTACTTTCTTGTGATCCCATTAAGCTGCATGGCTTTAAATGCCATGTAAATAATGACAGCATCAAAATCATCCAAATATTTCACTCTAGTTTTCTGCTGAACAAGATGTATGTATTTAACCGCTCCTTTGGTTTGAATATCTAGTAGATATTTCATAGTTAACATCCCTAAACTAACTTTCTGATCTTCCCTCTCTCCAACCAACCTGTTCCAACCCCAGGCTTCCCCGTCTTGTTTGTTAGGGAGGTAACTCCAGTCTTCCTGATCCTCAGACTAAAAACCCTGGTGTCACCTTTGATGATTCTCTTTCTCTCATATCCCACATCCAATCCCTCAGGAATTCCTGTTGATTTCAATTTCAGAATATATCCAGAATCTGTGTCCTGCCACCTTCATGCTGCCACCCTGTCAAGCCACCCACCATCAAGTCTCTCCTGGATTTCTGTTTTAGTTTTCTAACTAGACTTCATTCTTCTACTCCTTCTCCTCAAAATCTATTCTCAACGCAGCAGACAGATGTAAGATTATGCCACATTGCTGCTGAAAATCCTGTAAGCAATGCCCAATTTTCTCAGAGCAAAAGCCACCCTGTAATTTCCAATGAGATACTATCTAACCTGGTCTCCGTCCCATTACATACAGTGTTTCTATGAACTCGTCTCCAATTTTTTCCTCTAATGCACTTTAACTATTTCTTGAATATTCCAGGAACGCTTCAATCTTTTGGGCTATTTCCTCTGCCTGGAAGATTTTGCCTCAGGTATTTGCCTGACTAACCCCCTGGGCTGCTTAAAATCTGTGCTCGAATGTGATTTCTAAATAATGCCTTCTCTGACTATCCTATTGAAAATCTTCGCCCCCTTCCTCTAGCTCCACTGTTCTGATCTCCCATTTTCTGCTATACTTTCTTTTCTTTGTTACACTTTGCTTTCTTTTCTTTCGTTTTCTTTCTTTTTCCCCTTCCCTCCTTAGAATTCTTATCACTGTGTGGCATACTGTATGCTTTCCATATCCCGTCAGTAATGTAAGCTCCAAATGAGTGGAGATTATTATCTGTTTGATGTATGGATGTTTCACAAGTGCTCAGAATGGTTCTGGGTGTAAAGAAGGGACTAAAAAATGTTTGTTGAATAAATGAATGAATCTTAGACCCTTAAATGTATTCCTTTAAACATACCATGCTTTCTCTTTTACTTTTATTGGACTAATTCACACTTACAAACGCCCAGTACAATCAGCCTAATTTTTCAATCCGTATTTATGCCAATAAGAATGAAATGCATGTTATTATTATAAAAACAAGCCTTACAGGAAGGCAAATGTATCATTAATACTGACTGATGATCTTCTCCTGGTTTGTATAAGATTTAATGTGTTTCTCATGTGATTTTACTTTCTCTCATTATTCTTTACTTTCTTGTCCATGTAAGCTCCTCAGAGTCAGGAACGTGGTCATCATATTTGCCTCCCAAACACCATACCCAATGTCTGGCAAATAAGTTTTAAAAACACTTTGGTGTAGTCATAGGATGAGCATACACTTAAAATTTAATATTGTTGGCTTGTGCTATACGTCCTGAACTTTCTCTATGTGGATCGCTTTAGTTCTTACAACAACCCTGTGGAAAGAGGTATCAGTCTTATTTTTGCAGACGTGGTAAAGTTGGTATTTCCTGCAGGCCTCCATTCTTTCTCTTTCATTGCACTGTCCTCACTGTCTAATCTCTAGTGACCATATCAGAAAGTTAATTTTACCCCCTTGTTTAGAGATGAACAGAAGTAAAGCTTACAATGCCAGATTTCTTGAAAGTGTTTTGTTTTCATATTCAGCTGGGAGTGAACCTTTAGCTTTGTGAATAAGATGCAATGAGCGTTGTTCTTTTGCTCAATTCTATGGGAAAAATTGACCTCATCTTTTAGTACTTTCAATCCCTTAACTGTAATAAAAGTATTTACTACCTTAGTTTATATAAAGCACCAGGATTTAATCAAAATTACCCACTTGACTCTCCTAAAGAGTCTTCAAGCATGTCTTGTTCTAAATCTCATCTTAGATATTTGCCCTTGTTTAACACCTAAAGTCTATATTGCTTTATTTATAGAAAGTTTTATCTGATACAAATATTCCAACCTGCTATTTATAGCAATACTGAAAAAAATGTCCACTGAATATATTTCTACCCTTCATAGATTCCAGAGGTTCAGTGAAAATTTTTTATAATCTGCAGCGCTTCAGAAAATATATATTAATATGAACTTGTGTCCTAATTAAATCTAACTCAAATGTTGCTTCCTTTATGATGTTCTCTCTGTTTCATATGCAATGTATACCTCCATTGCACCCTGCACCTATCTCTACACTAGTTTTAATGTAGACTAGCCAGATATATGTGCATCTGAGTTGTCTCTCATATGTAACTGTGTGTTGTATAAGAACAGATACTGTGTTGTGTAGTTTACCAAGGTACCCAGTACCTGTACAAACTATCTACCATAGGAGATAATCAATATATCTGCCGAGCTCTAGTATTTTAAAACTTCAATAAAGGTACTATTTGAAATTTCTCACTTTTATAACATAACTGTGTCCTACTTCAAATGACTTATTAAAATAGCTCTCAATAGTTTGCCTTAATACAACTGCCTTTAATGCCTCTTAAATTTACTGTTTGTTTGAGTTGACTATCCAGTGATTTTTAAAATGATACGGATGTAGTATCTATAAAATTTTCAGAGAAAACTTACTAGTTATAATTTGGGAAGAAGTTCTCCTTCTCTCTCTCTCTCTCTCACACACACACACACAGAATCTCTATTTCCAAATCTTGTTTTACTCTATAAATAATTTTTATAACCAATAATCAAATTAACCAACAATAGTCTCTCTCTATCTCTCTCTCTCACACACACAGTCTCTCTCTCTCTCTCTCTCTCTCTCTCTCACATATATATACATAGCCTACCTCTCCTCCATCATTATTATCTCCAAAAGTGCAATTTATAAAATATAATGACCTAGCTAGCTTCTATAGGAGGGAGTGAAATGTAGATTGCAATACTCTTCTAATATCGTAATGGCAAGGACTGTGTATTTTGTAGGGATTTCAAACCCTTAATTACAGAAATGTTTGAGGCAACGCCTTACTCAGCCAGTAAGTTTGCTCTCAGGTGCTTCATCATTTTCTCCTAAGACTCTGGTTTCTCAGATTCCTGACCTTAGTTGACTCAACCAAAAAATTCTGTTCATTATTAAAGATAATAAAGAATAATAAATGAAACAAAATATGATTTAATAAGTCAATATAAGTCATTTTACAACTGAAAGCATTCTAAAACATGGGAGCGGTTTTTCACTATATTTCAGTATATATCTTAGTTTTAGTGACAATGTTTCTAGCAAACGGAGGGAAATGATGTTTCAGGATCTAGTGTTCCTTACAGCAAAGTAACAAACAGGAAAATGTAAGCAAAACCAAACCAAAACAAAACAAACAAAAAATGTATTGGCTGGGTAAAGGGTGGCCTATAGACAAGGGCAAGTATCTGGAATATTCTGACATATAGGTGATAAGAACCAATAGAACATTAGCTATTCAGAGGCAGGGGTGGGATGAGGGTGGCGGAAAACAAACAAAAGAAACTTAACAATAGCAATAATAAAAGAAAAAAGTCAAAGGAGCATATTTTTACATTTAGACTTTCAAAGAGAGCGTGAAATCACTTTGTCATAGGAATTTTATGCAAAATGCTGCATATGTTGATATGCTGGGTCTCTTCCAGCCCAGTAAACATTCCTATTACCTGTAGGGCACAAAGTTCTCTCTGCCATGAGTGGCGCTGGGATATTTATTCCCCAGATCCCTCCATACCCGAATGCCCTGGTTGAATGCAAATGCCACAGCTCCTCCCACCTGTGGCCCCTTCTCCCTCTGGATTCCAATAATTATTTTCTTCTTGTGTTGTGCTTCCTGCTGCTGCTAGCCCTGGGGTGCTCCCTGCTTTGTTGGTTTCCCTTAATCTTTTTTTTTTTTTTTTTTTTTTTGAGACAGAGTCTCACTCTCTTGCCTGGGGCGAGTGCCGTGGCGTCAGCCTAGCTCACAGCAATCTCAAACTCCTGGACTCAAGTGATCCTACTGTCTCAGCCTGCCAAGTACTACAGGCATGTGCCACCATGCCCGGCTAATTTTTTCTATATATATTTTTAGCTGTCCAATTAATTTCTTTCTATTTTTGGTAGAGATGGGGGTCTCGCTCTTGCTCAGGCTGGTCTCGAACTCCTGAGCTCAGAACCATCCGCCCACCTCAGCCTCCCAGAGTGCTAGGATTACAGGCGTGAGCCACCACGCCCGGCCATAATTTTTGACTTCCTTTCTCCCAGTTTCAAACCCTGAGTCCCAGCTGTACACTCTACTTTTGAATTATATAGGATACTCCTACATCCTTTCAATAAACCCTCCACATCAGTTTTATTTTACTTAAATAATTTGAGTTGGTTTTTGATTTTTGCAAGCAGACCATATACATTATTTCTCAACTGGAGCTCCCTTAGTTAAACTGACTTAATATTTTTAATATTTAAAGCACTATACTTAATCAAGGTTAAAAATCTAGTAGGTAATAATGGATGACAAAGCATTAAGCAAAAGATTTCTGAGACTTAATAATTACCTTCTGAAAGAAATTACAGTAATCTCTTCTTAAAATATAGATTGCTACTTCTTTTAATCCTTCTAGTCCATACATATCAGCCATATTGAGTATCTGACTAAAATAAAAATAGATGTGCTATTAAAAACCAAGGTATAATATACAGTAATTTCTTGATAATATATAGTCTATTTAGAAAAAATAATATGAATTATTATAATTATAACTTTCTGCCTTACATAATGCATATTATTTATGGATTATAAAAAGAACATAGGCCTAACTAAAGTTGAAAGCACTGATATATGATTTGATTAGTGGAGAATAGCAGGAGGTAAATTTGGAGATGTTTCAAATTCCCTTTTTTTGCTCTGTGACATACAGAGCAAAATTCAGGAAACTGCTTTGAAAGCTAAAAGTTACAAAATAATTATTTGCAACAAATTTGTATAATAAAAGTATTTTTTTGTGGTCAGCGGGACGATTCACTGATGTCTTGTCATATTGAAAATGTCTGCAAATGACTCTGATTGGAAACAGCATCCATGGGCCAGAGAGTTTCCTTTGCTTCTTTCATTTGGCAAGTATTTCTGAGTACCTAACATACTTTAGGTACTTAGGAAGCTTACAAGCCTTGAAAGATGATAAAATTTCCTATGTATTGCCAGGGGATAAAACTTTAGTACTATTCTCTATGACTCATGATATGTTCTCTCCCAAAATATATTCAGTTCAAAATTAAAGGAACCAAAGAATTTTTAAAATTGAAAGAGTAGCTTTCACTTGTCTGATGTTAGAATAGCAAGAAGACAGGAAGACATTCAGAAAATTAAAAGAGCAAGGTGGAATTTCACTTTCCAGCAAGATTTCAGGAGCTTAGATGGCACTTCAGTATAGCGTACTTAAGAATCACATAGTTGTTAGTCTTTAGCATGGCCTATATTCTTAAACAAGTTTCGAAGTTTTTCTTTTTGCTTTTCCTTTGCTATTTAAAAAAGGTAACTTAAAATTAAAAAAAAAAAACATAGTAAAATAATTTTTAAAGTTGGATCAATTTTATTTTATAAAAACCTATGATTTATTTTCCAAACAAAAATAAAGTTCTTCTAACATAAATTAAGTCTAGTACAGATTTTAAAAAATCTTATTACTGTGAGTTGCTCAATCATCTTTTCTTCTAAATAAGGTGACTTGCCTATTGTTTCTTCATATTCCCAAACATGATCAAGACATAGCAAAATAGATAATAAAAGTTAAGCTTCTATTTCATTGACACTTTGCAACATAGCTCAACAAAGCAGGACTTGCCAAATATTAATATATCTATATTTTAAATTATTAAAAAGTAATACATACCCAACATTAGCTTTGTCTGGAAAGTCCAAAGTTCCTCCATATATAAAATGCATCATAACATTCATTTCTAAATTGTTTATACTGAAAAATAAAAGAAAACTCAAATCCACAAATAATTAAAGTTTAACTGATACCAATAATACATTCTATTTCCTGTAAATTTTTAGCCAAGATACAGTTCTAATCTCACTTTTATCTGAAGAATACATTCTTCAAATATCTTCAAATATCAAAATTCTTCAAACATCCATGCAGCTATACCATAAATATAAAAGGAACTATAGCTATATGGATTTTTATATAAGCTATAAAATGTTACTAGTATGTTGTCAAATCATTGTTTATTTATCGAGCATCTTCTATCACTGCTTTTTAAAGTTAGAAGGGACTTCAGAAGTCATTGTTCAACCTCTAGTTCATTAAGAAACCCTCTCCTCAGCACCTTCAACAAACCTTCACCAACCAACATTTGTGGCTGACAACATTTGCCAGTGTTGTCAGCCACTGACAACAATACAGTTGTCAGATGGACAACTCTATTCACTAGAAAGATTCTTGTTATGCTGTACAGGTTTCTTAATTTGTAATACCTGTCGGTGGCTCTAGCTTGGCCAACTTCCTCATTAAGCAGACGAATAAGCAAAATGTTACTTAAGAAGCAGTTTGGAGTGATAACCTTTATGTCCTACTGACTAATGTATCTCAACTCTGAATTCATGACGTCTTCCCCACCCCAAATTCAGTCCTTTTTCTGTTACTCCTATCTTGTTGACAGCATTATTATAGAGCTTCTTGCATCTTGCCCTATCCTCTATTCATCTGTACCACGGGGAGCGAATTATCTGGTTGGTGGACATCAGTCAGGAGGAAATCAACATGAAAGGTAATTTGACTTCTTTTCTCTTTTCTTCTTTGCTGAACCAGTCGGAAGAGGTGATGGGGAAGAGGTGCATCTGCTGTGCAGTGTCAGATGACTTCTCAGGTGGGGTGTCTTAGAGGGATATCACAAGCAAGACAACTTTGGCTCTTGCATTAAGAGTACATGCTACAGGTTGAGTATCCCTAATCTGAAAATCCAAAATCCTCCAAAACCCAAAACTTTTTGATAACTGACATGAGATAGTGATACCTTTTCCTTCTGATGTTTCAATGTACACAAAATTTATTTCATGTACAAAATTATTAAAAATATTGTATAAAATTTCCTTCAGGCTATAAGGTGTTATGAAATTGATTATACGAATTGGGTTATTCTTGTTATACCTAACTAATTCAGAGTCGAGGGGCTGGGGGCGGGGGAAGCACTCGTAGCACATAGCACCTGCTCTAAGAACTGAATTTTCTGCAAGCCCAGCTGCTCAAATGTCCTGCTGTAACCCTACGACCAGTTTTACCTATTGCCTTCACTCACCAATCAGACCTCGCCAGCTGCCAAAAGCTTCTCTAGTGCCGGTGAGCTTTCTTTCAAAACAATATATAACATTTCTCTTTCTAATAAAACCCCCGACCTTCTCTTTTTTCTTCAGACATACTAAAGACCACCCTTGCTTGTGTGTATGCCCTGAATTGCAATTCTGTGATTTCCAAATAAAACATTTAAAAATATCATCTCTACATTCTATTTTGACTTCAACACTATGAGACAAAAATGAATTTTCTGTTTAGTGTTTGATCCTATCCCCATTATATCTCATTAAATATATGCAAATATTCCAAAATCCAAAAAAATCTGAAATCTGAAACACATCTGGTCCCAAGCATTTTGGATAAGGAACACTCAATCTGTACAGTTTTAGCAGTTTTTGTCAGTAATAAAGGAAATGTTTTCTTACTTCACCTGCTGATTCTTCTGTGTTACTCTGAGCAGGAAAGAAGTATGCTTTGTCAGAGTTTTCAGGGGGCCCTCTGAAAACTCCAACAGACATAATTGGGCTCCTACACATTTTTCATCTAGATGCCTAAGTCGGAACCTGAGGTTCATCTTCGTCGTCTCTCTCATTGTATCCTGTCATTTGTACTTTCAATAACTTCTTCAATTCAGCCTCTGCTCTCCATTTCCCCTCTCACCGCTCTCGTTCAGCCTCTCATTTTGTCCCATCTGTACTATGATAGTATCTTCTGATACAGGTTTCCTGCCTGAAATCTTCTGCTCCCATCCTGTTTCCCACATTGTTATTAGAGTGACTTTTCTAAAATGCAAATCTGATATACTCTTCCATTTAAAAAACTCTTCAACTATTCTCCAAAGCCCACAGAAAAAAGTCCAAAGTCCTTAGCTTGGTGTACACAGTCTCTTATCATCTGACCTCCAGGTCTCCCTTTCTAGCAGCTATTTCAAGATAGCTGAACTTACTCATTTTCTATACCTGAACTACTTACATGCCTTAGCACATACTGTTCACTGTGTTTAAAATCAATGAATGATTTCCTTTCCGTTTATTTCATCTTTCAGACACAAAACTTGTGGCTCTTTATCTCTGATTGTTTTCGTAATGCTCCCAAGATGAAAAAAATCACAAAATGTTAAAAACAATAACTAACATCTACTGAGCACTTACGAGCCAGTCCCGAGCTAATAAGCATTTTGAATGCTATTGGCTCATTTAATCATCATAACAACTCAATAATAGATACTATTATTAGTTTCATTCTATAAATGAAGAAACTAAAATTACATAACTTGCCCAAGATTTAAATCCAGGCAGATTAACTCCATTGCCTGGTCTCTTAAGCAGTATACTACAGATACTTCCACTATCACATTTATCGAACTAACTTGCAATATTTTTGTTTACATATTGTCTCTCCTTCTAGACTGTGTTCTGTAAGGGCAGGGTTTGTGTCATTTATGCTTGTACCTCTCATACCAGCAGAATGTCAACAATGTTTCGATGCCCCCAGCATCAGAAGAATTTCCCTTCCCTACATAATATAGGAGCTTTTCAGTAGACTCATGGTGGGGACAGTGCTGATAAGACCCTCACCATTGGTTAAGCACAGTAACTAATAACTGCTAAAGGAACAAAAGGAGGAAGGCAAGAAAATAAATGGAGTTCCAGAGGGCAGGAATTAAAAAGGTGTTTGTTTTGATTCAATGACTTTAAATAACATATGCTCAATAAATGTTTGATGAATGTTTAATTAATATCTTATTAAGGCACTTAGAGCATCTTCCCAGACCTTCAGAAGAACGAGAAGTTGAAAATACATAAATATAATATTTTTCCATTAATTTAATAAATACTGGCCACTACCATGGCTAAGTACTGGTTTCTACTGATTCAAAACTCTGCATATTTAATACTTTACAAAAAAAGTCAAATATCTAAATATTCTCATTTATATACTATAAATTTGATAAGATTTAATCACAGAATAATTAAGCCATATTATCAGTAGTTTGTCAATCAAAAACACTAACATAATTACTAAATGCATACTATTCCATACACTTTTCCTCAGATTATCAATCTTAATGAGAATTGGCTACTTATTTTGAAAGAAAAGTTCCTCTTAAGACTTGACATGTTTAAGTAAAAGATAATAACTAAATAAAAGCAAAAGTCATTTTATTAAAATAAACAGCAAAATCTAGACATTTGAGCCTATATATCGATATATATGATAGCTATAAAAACAGCAAGAAACCATTTTCCTACTATCTTGACAGATGTTTTACTAAGCTGTGTTCTAGTTATTATGTTGTAAGTCATTTATATTTTCACTAAAAGTGTTTTTAAAGACATGATCAACTGACCTAGAAAAGCAACAAATTATTCCAGTTGCCCACAGTTTAAATGGAAAGATTTAAAGCACTCTTCCCATTAAAATGTAATCAGAACAGAAGCTTGTAGGAGATGAAAACATTACATATACTCAAGAGTTAGAAAAAAGAAAAACCAATAACAGGACAAAGATCTAAGATCAGTGACTTTGAAACATGTACCTCGTTTACTAAAATCTATATTTCATGTGTGCTTTTTAAAGTTTCAGGATCCTATGTGTGTGGGCTAAGGTAACATAGAGACTTCATCATTCATTTATTCATCCATTCACATTCAATATTTATTGAATGACAGACTCTAGTCTAGACTGTGGGGATACAAGACACATTTTAAGGGGAGGATATGGACAATAAATATGTTGAAAAAATTAAAAAGATAATTTTGATAGTGAAAAGTGTCATGAAGACAACACAATAGCATAGTAAAAAAGTAACTGAGGAGTTGGGCTATAGCTACCTTAGGTAGGGTAGTCTGGGAAGGTGACACTTGATCTGATATTTCAAGTATAACAAATAATCAGCCATGCAAAATACTAGGTGAAAAACTCTTAGGCAGAGGAAATAGCAAGTGCAAAGGCCCTGTGGCAGGACTAAGCTTACTGGAGGAAAGATCAATAAATGAGGGCAAGAATGGTAAAAAAAAAAAAAATGAGAAAGAAGCCAGGGGCCTGATCATATAAGATCTCACAGGTCATAGTAAAGAGTCTGGGTTTAATTCTAACTGTGATGAGAAGACACTGAAGGAGTTTAGCCAGGAGAAAAATATAATCTCATTTATATTTCAAAATCTCATACTGAAGAGCAGAGCTATCCCAGGAATTTCCCAAAGGAGATAAGAAAATCCAAATTTATGCTCCAAAGCCCAAGCCACCAGTGGAAGACTTCTATTTATATAAAATGGAAATATGTGTGGTTTCTTCACAGAAATGTTGGCTGTGGTTTGATTTTCATTATAGCATGTGGAAAATTTTCCACTTCCTTCCACTAGAACAGAATTTCCTTCCAACTATATCCTTCCATCCCCCATCTCTGGGGCATGGATGGAACTAGGATTATAGGACTCTACTATTCCAACCTCATTTATTAAAGGCTGTCCTTCTTGAAAAATATCATGTGCGTTAAGACTTTTAGTTACCAACTCATTAAAACACTGTGGTTCCTTCTGTAAGGACAGGCAGAATTTCATTCTAATCTATTCGTAGAAAACATCCTGCAGACATTCAATGGCTACACAGTTCCAAAAGAAGCTGCTGATCCCTCAAAGCAGGCACTGCTGATCTGATATGGAAAAGCCCTGACTTGAACATTTTTCTTTCTAGAAAATGAGAACAATCTAACTTAGAGAAAGGAGAAAGAGACATTATTAATGAGTACTACATACTATGTACCAAGCACTATGTTAGGTTCTTTCCTTACTGTATCTCATTTAATTCTTTCAATGACCGTGAGAAGC
Source organism: Avahi laniger (assembly GCA_963575035.1). Classification (NCBI taxonomy): domain Eukaryota; kingdom Metazoa; phylum Chordata; class Mammalia; order Primates; family Indriidae; genus Avahi; species Avahi laniger. The sequence goes on along the minus strand of CAUYSK010048590.1, from coordinate 72,898 downwards.
TCAGAAAAGTTAAGGAATGTCCCTAAAGTCATGTAACAAGTAAGAACTGGATATACAACTGCCTGTAAGGACACCAAAGTTCATGATCTTTCTACTATACTACACTCCCCATGGAAACATAAACCCAGGTTTACAATATAAGTTAATGGGAAAGCAGAATTTGTTTTATGGATTACTTTGTTTCAATACAAAAATTCCTAAAATATTTGATTTTTCACAAAGTAAAATTCCTCAATCCCCCTTAGCCTTCTAATAGCTTTATATGCCACAATACTAATAAAATTTTAGGTGGTAATTTGAGACAATCAATTTGATACATGATACAACAAGGAAAGGCAAAATATATCATAGCATTGTATGATAATAATAACAAAGGATGTATATAAAACCATGTATCCATCAGATGATACTTACTTCTTTCATTTTAGTATTAACACATTAACTACCACATGAGCTGTATTTAACTCACGCTAGTTTTGAGCCCAGGGCCTCATGAAGTGTATGTAACTCACAGGTGTCTTTACCTTGGGAGCTGTGTGAACTATTTTTCAAGTTACATATAACTCATGCACAGAAAACAATAAAAAGTAACAAATTTTTCATTAAATTAGAAAGGATTGTTTTGTTTTCAAAGTTTTTATTCTATTTTTGTAACAAAACACTGTGGCCCCAGGGAAAAATTTTTTTCTAGTGTGGCAGTCAGTGTGTTGAAAAATCTTGCTTTATTACAGGTGAGGGAGTAGAGACCAATAGTTGATGCCACTATTTCTTTCTTGTCCACTGACCTCTTAATAAATAGACCTCATTTTTAAAGCCTGGGTGTTTGAAGGTTTAATCTGATCAGCTCATGAGGAGTGGTTAAGAAAGACCGAAAAAAAAAAAAAAAAGACTCCCTCTTGCTTTTATACCTACAGCTTAACTCTGAGGTCATCTTGAACTACATAAAACAGATAAAAGTTGAAGGGGCACCCCTTTTCAAATGGCCTTCCCAGTAGATCCCAATCCTACACAATGTGGTCCTCCTAATGTACCTACCAGGAACTTTAGCGTTCTATAGGGCAAAGTTTGAAAAGCACTGATTTAAACAGTGGAGAAGAACAATCTGAGCTAGCTCAAATATCCATGCCAGTGGGAAAATTTTTAATTTTGTCAGTGCCTGTGGTGGAATGAACTCTGAATTATAAAAAAACATGATTTATATTCAGCATAAGCACTTATTTACCAGGTGACCCTGGGAAGACATTTAATTTCTCTGATCTTGTTTTTATTCTTCCATAATATGTGAATATACCTTCTTTATCTCAAAGACTGATTCTGAAAGTTAACAGGACATAGTAAAAGTGGAAGAAGCACAGAAACTCTCCACTGTTATTGTAAGGCATTATTATTGATGAGGACAGAATCTATTTGGAGAAGGGAACAAAGGTATACATAATAGGTATCAGGTAGTCAAAATTGTCACTAACCTACAAAGAACTAAGATTTCTTCCAGGAAAAAAAATTAGACATGTAGTCTCTGTAAATCACTTTTTCCTTCTGCTGTGGAATAAGATCCCATAATCACACACTTCTTTTGACCTCTGTCTCACTATCAAGAATCACACCATTTTTAATGAATGTCAAAAAGTATTCTGAGTCAAACTAGTGTTATTTCTCCATTTGAATTTTTCTAATGAGAATGAATGGACAGTTTAAAAAAATGATGTTTAAAACATATGAAACACAGCCCACGGACAAGTTTTCAAAATTACACAAAAGTGATTATCTTTAGGATTGGCATATTTAGATTCTGGCTTCTGCTAGCACTACCCTTACTATTTTCAGTAGATATTTTAAATTCATCACCAAGGAAAAGATATTATCAGTAGAATACATACATCTTTTAAGTTGTTTTTCAACAGTGGTGAAAAAACCTCACCAATAGATCTGCCTACACATTCCTTTTACCCACAGGACAATAAACTCTTTAGCCTGGCCTTTAAAATCTTCCCTAATCAGAATCTACCGGTTATGGACTAAATGTTTGTGTTCCCTCCAAATTCATATGGTAAAGCCCTAACCCCAGTGTGGTGCCATTTGTAGATGGGTCCTCTAAGGAAGTTTTTATTATTATTTATTTATTTTATTTTTTAAGGAGGTAATTAAGGTTAAAGGAGGTCATAATGGTGAGTCCCTTGATTTGAGAGGATTAATTTACTTATAAGAAGAGACACCATAAAGCTCTCCCTCCAAGCACATGCACTGAGGAAAGGCCACGTGAGCACAAAGTGAGAAGACGGCAGTCTGCAACCTAGGGGGAGAGCCCTCATCAGACATCGACCTTGCTGGCACCTTTATTTTGGATTTTTAGTCCCAAGAACTGTGAGAAAATAAATTTCTCTTATTTAAGCCACCCAGTTTTGGCATTTTGTTATAGAAGCCTAAGCTTATTAACACACTATCTCTATTACTAAATGCTCCCTACTTCTTCCCATTACAGGAAATGTACTTTGTTGAATACATGAGAAATATTTCACTGAACATACACGGAAATCAGATTCTTAAAAAGTGCTTTGTATGAAGCACTATTTGCAATCATTTGCAGTCAAGCTGCCTTGTAAAAATTATGCTTACCCTTGAAGAGTAACATACTCTTGGGAGCTTTCAGCCCAACAGCCACTCAGCATTGCAGCAAAATAACTAGACCTGGCGCTTAAAATGGCCCTAATGGGAAGAGGAGGGAAAAACACAGGTAAACATTTATGTATTATGCAAAATGCAATTTTTAATGAAACTCTTCATCTTTACCTCATAAAACATGATAATCTATCTGTCTTATTTGTATTTGCTGGTGGGATTATTATAATAAAAATTATAAGCCTGTATTTATACCTAAGGATTTTGAATATTTGTTTAAAACATTAATTTCAATGCCTTTGCTACCTTTTTAAATTTTTTTCTCTTGAAGCTTCTTTAATTTTAAAACAATTGAAACTATTTCCACGACTAAGAGAGTAATAAAAATCACTTACAAATGAAGTGATAAAGACCAAAGATGTTACTTAACATCTTGAGGAAATATCAGTAAGAAAGAGACTACAATTATTAGTTGTCGATTTAAAATTTTTAAATGTTTATGTTGGGTGCAGTGGCTCATGCCTATAATCCTAGCACTTGGGGAGGCTGAGGTGGGAGGATTGCTTGAGGTCAGAGTTGGAGACCAGCCTGAGCAAGAGGAAGACCCCATCTCTACAAAAAATAGAAAAAATTAGCCGAGTGTCGTGGCCTGTGCCTATAGTCACCGCTACGGGAGGCTAAGGCAGTAAGATCACTTGAGCCCAGGAGTTCAAAGTTGCAGTGAGCTATGAAGATGCCACTGCACTCTAGTCTGGGCAATAGAGCCTCTTTCTTTTTGATACTACAATTCTAAAGGTCCCAACTTCTAGCTCAAAATTCGCCCTAACTTATGCTCAAGAAAGGTTATATTTTAGGTTTGAAAAAAACAAAAGAAAAAATATTTTCTTTTGAATTTCTATTCTGTCTTCTCAAATGAAATGTTAATTAATTCATTCTTTAATCCAACAAACATACATTGACTTCTATTCTATGCTAGGCACTTATCTAGGTGCTGGGAATACAGCAGTAAATGAGATACACAGAACAAATTCCAGTGGAGGATGCAATGTAAGAACAGAGGAAGATCGGGAAAAGAGAAAGACATTTCTGGCAATGGCTTATTAGGCTGGCTGAGACCAACGTGCCTGCTGAAAGGAACTAGGAAAGATGGGCAAAATACATATATTGAAAAAAGAAAAAGAAAAAAAAATAATGCTTTGAAGGCATCAGAACACTACCATGGTGGGTAGACCAGTTAGACTTCCCCAGTGAATTCTAATAAACATTTAGGAAGATATAAGTAAGGTAAAATCAATCAATCTTATCCAAACTAAAGGATAAAAAAGAGGAAGTACTTTGCAATTCATTTTATAAAGTCAACATAACCTTGAGGCCTTAACCTGACAAGAGCATAACAAAAAAGGAAAATTACAGGCCAATCTCTTTCATGAATACAGATGCAAAAATATTAGCAAAATATTAAAAATATAAACAAAATATTAGTAAACTGAATCCAGAAATAAACAAAATAATAAAACATTACAACCAAATCAAAAATATTCCAGGAATGCAAGATTATTTTTCCATTTCAAAAACAAGCAATATAATTTAGCACATTGACAAAATAAAAAAGAAAAATTATAAGATCATCAAAAGAGATGCAGAAAAGCATTTGACAAAATTCAACACCAATTTATGATTTTAAAAATTTAGGCAATTTCAATCAAAATCTCAGAAAGCTATTTTGTAAATATTGGCAAAATGATTCTAAAATTTACAGTCATGCAACTTATAACAATGTTTCGGTCAACAAAGGACCTCATATATGAGGGTGATCCCATAAGATTATAACGGAGCTGAAAAATTTCTATTGCCTAGTGACATCACAGCTGATGTAAGGCTGTAGTGGGAAGAAGCATTACTCACGTGTTTGTGGTAATGCTGATGTAAAAAAAAAACTACTGCACTGCCACTCATTTAAAAGTATAGCACATATAATTACGTATAGTACCTAACACTTGATAATGATAATAAATGACTGTTATTGTTTTACATATCTATTACATTATATATTATTATTTTAGAGTGCACTCCTTCTACTTATTTATATAACAAAAAGTTAACTGTAAAACAGTCTGAGGCAGGTCCTTCAGGACATATTCCAGAAGAAGGCATTGCTATGCTAGGAGATGATAGTTCCGTGTCTGTTATTGCCCTTGAAGAGCTTCCAGCGGAACAAGATATGGAGGTAAAAGACAGTGATATTGATGATTCTGACCCTCTGTAGTCCTAGGCCAATGTGTAGTTTATGTCTTGGTTTTTAACAAAAAAGTTTTAAAGGTAAAAAAAATTAAAAATAAAAAGAGCTTATAAAGATATAAAGAAGATATTTTTCTACAGCTGTATAATGTGTTTGTGTTTTATGCTAAGTGTTATTACAAAAGAGTCAAAAAGTTTTTAAAAAAGTAAAAAGTTTATAAAGTAAAAAAGTTCCAGTAAGCCAAGGCTAATTTTTTTTAATTAATTAATTTTTTTTAGAGATGGGGTTTCACTCTCTCACCCAGGCTGAAGTGCAGTGGTGCAGTTATAGCTCACTGCAGACTTGAACTCCTGGGCTCAAGCCATCCTCCTGCCTCAGCCTCACAAATAGCTGGGACTACAGGCACACCCCACCACACTCACCTAATTTTTTTCCATTTTTTTGTAGAGACGGAGTCTAACTGTGTTGCCCAGGCTGGCGTACAGTGGCTATTTACAGGCACAATCATAGAGCACTGTGGCCTCAAACTTCTGGCCACAAGCGATCCTCCTGCTTCAGTCTCTTGAGTAGCTGGGACTACAGGTATGTGCCACCACGCCTAGCTGTTAGTACGGATACTTTGAAAGACACTTTGGCAGTTTTGTACAAAGTTAAACAGAGTCTTACCATATGATCTAGCAATCATGCTCCAGGTATTTACCCAACTGATCTGAAAATATATGTCTACATAAAAACTTGCAAATGAATGTCTATAACAGCTTTATTTATAATCACCAAAAGTAGAGGTAACCATAATGCCCTTTAAAGGTGAATAGATAAACTGTGGTACATTCACACAATGGGGAAAAAAAGGAATTAGTTATCAAGCCACACAAAAATATGAATGAATCTTAAATGCATATTGTTCAGTGAAAGAAACCAGTCTGAAAGGCTACATATTATTTGATTCCATTCATATGACATTCTGGAAAAGGCAAAACTATGGAGACAGTAAAAAGATTGCCAGGGGCTTGGAGAAGGAGGAAAGTTGAACAGATCAAGCACAGGAGATTTTCAGTTGAAACTGTTCTGTATGATACTGTAATGGCAGATACAGAACAACATGCATTTATCATAACCTATAGAACTTGATAGTAAAAGTCAACCTTAATGTAAGCAAATTAAAACAAAAACACTTAGGCAGTCAGGAGATCACAGGATGGAATTAGGGAAATGCATGGCAGGACAGAACGCATACTACGACAAAAGAATCTAATTGTATTACAAATGTATGAAATAATCTCACTGAAAAGAGTGAGAGAAAAAGGTGCTAACCTAAAAATCTTTTGAAATGAGTAGAGACTATAAGCGCAAAGACAAAGGAACTGTACATAGCATTGTACTCTACTTGGTAAAGTTGTTTCCCATAGGGGTACAGATTAACAATTCTTAAGCCACTACTCATGAATTAAGAATTAAGTACTACATGGTGGATGGTGAAAGCCAAGGTTTCTCGGTGCTGTAGTGAAAGATTACAGATAAACAAGGAGGTAAAACTAGAACAGATAATAGATTAATGTTGAACACATCAGTATGAATTCATATTTAGTTTAATATAAAGATGAGTACATATAGAAATATTTATAGATATTTACATATATATATAGATATTTACATATATATATATATATACACACACATATAGGTTGGTATCACAAGTATATTTCCTTGCTCTGTCAGCTGAGTAGACCTAGAAAAAAAAGACACCCCCGTAACAAACAAGCACACCAAGCACCCAGATCTTGGCTTCTAATACCATTAGAACAAAAGGAACCAGGTTGATTTTAGGACAGATGAGTCTAGAGTATCTTTTAAAGTGGCAAAAAGTAAGAAAATGCTCAGCACACACACACACAGAAAGGGAAACAAGAACCAACTGAAAGAGCTCCCATAGCTAAAGTTGGGACAAACTGAGCAACAAAATAAATAAGCCAAAGTGTAAAATAAGCCAAATTACATACCAAAGTACTAAATATTAGCCAAAGTACAAAATAAATAGCCATGAGTCTATACTGATAAATGCAAGTGACTGAATAAATTCATATATAGGGGAGAGCAGACAAATAAAATATAATATATAATTTATATTTATATAATAAAAAATAATATATGTTTGTAATGAACTCCAATACAGAATTGTATAAAGTGAAAATTTTAAGTTTTCACCTGGCTTCCTTGTTTGCTTCAATTCCACTCTATAGAAATAATCACTGTTAACAGTTTATTGGATATCTTGCCAGGCCTTTTTCCATGGCAATCTTTTCTAATACATTGATTATGCTGAATTTCAACACATAGAATCCATTTAATCTTCTGTATTTCATTCTTTATTTCTTTATGAATTTCAGTCTCAGCACCAAGCATAATACCTGGCATATAATAAGTGCTCATTAAATGCCGGGAATTAGCTACTCTCCCAGCGGAACAGGCCTCAAGGCAGGATCATTGCAAGGGATTTGGAAATAATAGGAAATAAAGATATAATATAGACGGAGAAATAATTGAGACAGAGACAAAGAGCAGTTTAAAAGACGGGGGAGTTAGGTCCCCTAGCATTCCCATGAGCTGTGAGGTCCCGACTGAAATCCCACATCACTATTTATTGTTACAGCAAATAGTTGTCTTTTTTTAGAGAATTATATGTACAGCTCATTTTTTTGAGATTTCCAGAGGAACCTTACCGAATTCTGTCTACAAGAGTAGACAGTTACAAAATTTTTCTAAGATAAGCATGTTAAGCCCTAAGTTAGAAACAGACCTAGCTGAGCATACAAATTAAAGATAAAATGTATACAATGAGAACACTGAGGCTGTGTACTACTCTAATCTACTTCTTCTAAACACAGAGACATGTAGTCAGGAGTGAAGTAGGAATAGCCTTGAAGTCTAGGATAGTTTCAGCTGCACGTTATCTGCTGGGCAGGCATTTTAATCAGCTTCTCTGCCAAGGACCCAAACCGAGCTTCTGCCTTGCAAAAAAGCTCAAGGCAATGATCGGCAGCAAAGAAGAAATGCTGCTTTGCAAATGTCCTCTGACAATGCCTCCCTTGTTGGAAGCAGCTTCTATTCTGTGAACTAACATGTCCACAGATTCCTTCAAGGCAAAGCCCTGCAATACTCCTGAACCCTTTCACGTCTCTTAGCCTATTTCCCGACAATTAAACAATTCTTTTTTTTTTCCCCCATGAACCCTATGGGCATTTAATAACTGTGTCTTTGATGAAACAGAATACTTATGTATAGAGTCCTATGATGATTAAAAATTAATTTAAAAAGGAAAATTCATATATCCAATAAAATATTGGCTTAGTAAAATAATATATCTATTGAAAATTATTTGATAGGGAAAAAGATCCAAATGATAATTAAAATATAAGTATTCACAAGTTAAGAAATTATAATAGGAAAACATATATATAGATCATAATTTATTAAATAGAAGATATTGGTATTAACACATTTCAGGTTCAGTAACAATATATGATTGTTGCATTTTCATTAATCATGTCTAGTATTTCCTTAAAACAAGAATAAAACTCCCCTATCCCAAAATGAGAAAAAGGCGAATAATAGCAATAAAAAGTGAAAGAAATGGTAAAATCTAATATGTAAGAAAATAATCCACAAATGGTTAAAGGCACTTAGTATTTACCAACAATGAATTAAATTTAAACAGAACCCACTTGATCTTAGATTTGAAATGAATAATTAAATCTAGACATTAAATAATTCTTAATGAAGAAAACTATTAGAATTCTATCCTTCCATCTACTTACTTTATCTGCCTATGCCTGGTGGTAAAGATATATAAATACATAGCACGTCATGATATATATGTGTGGCAGTCATAAGAATGCACCTGTCTGATCTTTCACTGCACAGCTGATCCGTAACCCCAGCTACAGCACTCTGAAATATACACCTTGGTCCCAAGGCCACCTTCTCACAAGCTATTCCCTGTCAATGACTAAGCTCAGCAGGTATATCCCTGGGAGAGAGGGGCTTCTCTGATGGGTGACTTTGGCTTGGAAACTTTCCAACAGCTTTATCAAACTTTCCTTAGAACTCCACTGAAGTCTAAGATGTTTCTACCCAACCTACTTCCTCCTCTTTCTCTTTCATTCACAGCCAGATCCACGTTGCAGTCTAACAGCCCTCTCAGTCTTCTCTGGCTTCCTCCCCATGTTCTCTCACATGCATTTACCGCAATAAATTTCTTGCAAGTCTAATCCTAGCTTTGTGTCTGCTTCTCAGAATACTTGAACTAACACGGCATGTCAACCATTTCCATCTGAATAAGATTAATAGCATCTGAGGCTTAAACAATTACCTTGATCTTAAAACAGAAACTTGGAAAACACTCCTGTTTAATTAGGACAAATGCCTTAGGTTAAAAAATAATGCTGTAGACGGCATGGTGTATTAAAAACCTTTGCCAAATTTTTTATTTTACAACATGCCAAAAACTATTTTCTCCTTTTGATTAAATTTAATTTCAACTGACAGTGCTGCTTCTGGCTCGCTCAAGATGCCCTAATTTTTCCCTTGTTGCTTTCGTACGCTGCTATTCAATACTTCTTAATGTTAGCTGAACTAGATTCACTACTCCAGGCAGAATAATGGCCTGGATTACTCAGAGAGCTCTAGAGAAGTAATTTTTTGCTAGGACTAATTTTTTAAGTATTCTTACTCCAAGCTTATTAGTTCCACCTAACTGAATAAGGGTTAAACCCATAGTAGTGAATTCAAATTTTTTTTACCCATTTTACTTCTTAGCAAATATTTTAGAGAACATGACTTTATAAAAAGAAAGCCAGCTTTCTCTTGAGAATTTTGTGACATCCATTCACTATAACTTTCATAAAACCAGCTTTCCTAACAAATTATGAAGTACAATGGAAGTCCTCTTATCCAACACAATTAGGACTAATAGTCGTTAGGTTAAGAGAAAAATATCAAGAAAATTTTAAAAATGATTTCTATATATTATAATCATTTTATTCTAACTTAAAAAATAAATATTCATTTACAATCTTTCAACATAAGGCCAATCTTTTTCTTTTTTTTAAACATGGGTTCACTGATAATGAGCCTTATTCTTGCAAAAACTATATACACATACACTATGATTTCTAGTTCAAATTTTTCTAAAGTGAAGAATTTCAAAACTTTTGTGAAGCAATCTAAGTACAGAATCATTCTAAATTTTTATAATTTATCCTCAAACTTTTATATTGTTCCAACCAAACTAAATACAATAGTAATTTTTAAAATGCCTCTCCCTTATTAGATCTTTCCAAAGAATTCACCTTAGTTTTCACAGGAAAAATAACTTCTTTTCATACTTTGTATACCATTGGCTTATATGGTGTTCACTAAGTTTTGTCATCAGAATAATAAATTCAAATGGCATAAGCAGGTTTGAGAATAAACCCAAGTGACTCTTGGAAGGCACAAACTTAACTGATAGCAACAGAAATATGTACATGTACTAGAGAATGGTCTCCTAGCCTTGGGAGTTCAGCCTAACATGTCAGCATATTCTCCAAAGGGCATCTGGAAAGCAGGTTAGTTCGAGTTCCATCAGGGAGCTTCTGCTATAGGGGATTTCTTTCCTTTCAGGCACGCAGCGCCTTTTGCTTTCAGTTCCCCATTGCAACCTCCTGCAAAGACCTGTGGTACTAAGGAATTTCATCTCTTTTTCCCTCTATAATTCCTGTACCTAACTTATCATTATTTTAAACCTCTCAAGTGGACAGGGTTGAGCATTTATCACTTACAAAGTAATTAAAATATTAAGACGTTAGTAACTCATTTTATTGCACAGTAATTTTTATTTATTATATGGCATTATAATTATTTCATTTAAACTTCCTTGCTACAAATCCTATTCAGACAGGGAATAGAAAACATTTACTGCGAAGGGTCACACAGTAAATATTTTAGACTTTGCAGGTCTCTGTTGCATACTCTTCTTTGTTTTTTGTTGTCTCATACAAAAACAGGCCACTTACCACATTTGGGACATAATTTTCCTACCCTCGCTATAATACAAAGTAGAAAAGGCAATTTTGTGTCTCTCGTACAGATATCTAATAAATACTTACAGCAACTAACATTTACTTTTGAAAGCTTACAGTGTGCCAGGTACTAAGCTAGGTGCTTTGTGTACATTATCTGTCAATCCTCACAGCCATCCTATGCTATTTTTATCTATTATTATTCTTTTTACAGATAAAGAAATTGAGATTTAGATTAAGTAACTTCCCAACAATTAAGAAGTGGTGGAATCATAATATAAATCCAGAAAGACTGATTTCTGAATTACTAAACCATATCACTTCAGAAAAAGCTTTCAGGTAATGTACCCAAGGATATATAGACAATTGCTGGCATGGCCCAGACTAGAACATTGACCGTATGACTCAGTGCCGATTTACTAAATATTCAGAGAAATCTACATTTTTAAAGGGAGATTTGACAACATCTTAACCTAATTAATCAATGTCTAATGGTATATTATCAGGCCCTGGTATATTATCAGGCATTTTGGAAGAGATACCAGATCATGAGTGTCAGGAAGCTAAAATTAGGAATCACTGCCCTGCTTTTTTGATAAGGCAGCATAAGAGAATCTTAATTATGGAACACAGAAGTGGAGAAGTGCAACAAATAAATTATATTAAAAATTTAATGGATTCAATTTCTCTTATAAAACATTAAAATAATGAATCACACTATAAAATGGGAGGTCAGCAACGGAGTGGGTCAAGTAGGTCGTTGGAGGTCGACTGAAAGGGACAGGAGGAAATTACAAGGAGAAACAAATGCACACTATCCAGATGGTATTCATATAGTAACTGAGAGCAATTCAGGCAGGAATGTAACATTACAGAAGTTCACAACAAGGGATAATATACAGCAGCATCCCAGGATACATTATTCAGAAAAGTAGTAATATAACTAATAGAATCCATGAAGGCTAATGTGTCCTCTTTTTATTATAACTCCTGCTTTCCCCAATTAAAAGAGCTCTCTTCATTTCTGCTTTGAGCAGAAGTGTTAGAGACAAACAAGGATAAAGATGGAGAGGGGTGGAAAAAGTATGCTTTGGAAAGGGAAAGAACTGTATGGAGGAAGAAGAACGGAATAAATGTGGCCTCCCCCAAAGGACTACTACAATCCCATCCCTCCTCGGACTGGGGGAAAATGCAAGCAATTCAAAGCATGTTTCTCTGCTTGCCCCACATAAGTAATGGGCATAGCAGCTGTTGCTACCACCTATACCAAAGCTTGTAGCAAAGGCCTGTTCACCTGGATATGATGATGATGATAGCAAATACATATAGTATTTACTATGCGCCAGGTACTGTTTGAAGTACTTTAAATGTAATAAGTGGAGTTATACATCACTTAACGACAGGGATACATTCTGAGAAATACATTATTAGGTGATTTCATCTTATGCAAACATTATAGAGTATACTTACACAAATCTTAGATGGTATACCTAGGCTATAAGGTATAGCCTATTGCTCCTAGGCTATAAACCTATACAGCACGTCACTGTACTGAATATTGTGGCAACTGTAATACGCTGGTATTTGCATATCTAAACATACCTAAATATAGAAAAGGTAATGGGTTGTGCTATGATGTTATGACAGTTACAATGCCACTAGGTGATAGGAAGTTTTCAGCTCCATTATAATCTTATGGGACCACCATCCTGTACACAGTTTGTCATTGATCAAAACACAGTTATGGGGTGCATGACTGTAATTTAATCCTCACAACTGCCCTATTAGATGGGTACTATTATAATCCCCATCTTTGATGAAAATGCTGAAGCACAGAATGAGTGGTTAAATGATTTACACAAATTCACACAGCTAATAATGGTGGAGCTAGAATTAAAACCCAGGCAGACTGATTCCACAGTCCATATACTCTCAATCACTTTGTTAAAAATGACTTCTTTGGCTTAGTTGCGCCACCACAAGCAAGAGATTGGCATCAGACCATCTTTCACTATATAAAGTGCTCCAGGCAGAGGATCACAGGAAAGAATGGACAGAAAAATTGGAGACAATCTTGGAAGAACTCTGTTATTGGGGATGTTTTTGAGGAAGGGACTTGAGCATGAGAGAAAGATTAACTCAATAGAATACCATATCGATATGAACATACCGAACTAGCAATCTAAACTTTTAAATGTTGAGACCTAAACTGAATATAATTCTGATCATAAATCTCGGTCCTCTGTAAATACTTACATTGATCTTTCAATATATGAGTACATATAATTAAAAATATTAAAGCAGCCATGCTACAAATGGATTTTTGGCCACACCACTAGAAGAAATGTTGACAATGATCATCTAGAACAAGAAGCAACTTAGAAAGTTCCTATGTTCCAACATAGGAACATATTACATAAATATGTGTTTTCTGAACTACTGACATAATATTCCTTGAACTACATAATAAAATTAGTAAGAACCAAACAGAGAGATGTTTGAGTTTGGACTAGGAAGGTCCATGATTTAGAATTTGCTATTCTAACTCACATAAAGGCAACAAAACGGGAAAACTTAAGTCAGATTCTGAAACATATCGTCATGTTTCTAGTTAATATAAATTTATTTTTTATTGCTAAGTGAACAAAATAAACCAGAAATGTGAGCAAGAGCTGTCCTAGAATACAAACCTAATATTCTAGATCCAGCTCCTAAAACAGTCCTATTAGTCCACCGTCAAGCAGCACACAGGGAGAGGCCAAATACAGACACTGTTTGAGGCCACATTGCAAATGGTCACAGGGTCATGCCTTCCCTGTATGAGAGCAATAGCTTTAGGATTCTATAAGTAGAATTTTGGTAGGATGCCCACATGATCTCATGAAAAACCTGGACACAAAATAAAACAAAATAAAATTAATTTTTAAAATAAAATTGGGTTGGCCAAAAAATAAAGAAGGAAGGAAGGATGGATGGAAGGAAGAAAAGAGAAAAAGAAAGGAAAGAAAAAAGGAAGGAAGGAAGAATGGAAAAAAAGGGAGGTAGACACATATCATGCTTTAGGAGATATATACCCACAATATGGAAAATGTAAGAATCTGTATTACATCCGGAATTTTACCATGCTTAATGTAAATTTCATAAGAATTAGGAATGTGTATAGTTACATTTATAAAGTATATGTTCCCAGAGAGAAAAGTTTCAAATTTTGAATAGTAAACAGTCTGGTTCAAACCGGCAATCCTATGGCTTGGCAATGTACTACTGTCAACTAACTAGGAAAACTAGTGTGATATCAGCGAGTACAAATATCGCCACTGTTTGGCTTGGAGAATTCCTGCAATCTACACCTACTGCTAATTTCATTAAGGGCTATCCACCCTGCAACCTAGAAGATAGCTTCTTGTCACTGCAACTAGCCTGGTTCTTTCTCCTGAGGAATAGCAGAATAACTTATCAACATTCTATTTGAAACTCAAAAAGAGGGAGGAAGAACTTTCTGGGTTTGTCAGTTTTCTGGTTCTGTTTCTAGTCCATAGTGAGGCCTTGCTGTAATTCTTTCCCTTGAGTTCCAAAAGATAATATGTATTTCTTGTTAATTTTTTTTCTTAATTTAAGCAGATTTTAGTTGCATGCAAACAAAAGAGCCTGACCAAAACACGCAGCAGGCTTTAATTTGAAATCTTAAAAGTCTAGAATGTCTAAGCATCCCAACACTGAAGCAGAACAATGGTTTTTAAAAAGTACATTGAAATATTCAGACTCCTAATCAATGCTATTCATGAGTATCATCTATTTTGAATCAGAGATTTTTAAGCCAAAATGCATTCAGAGAAAAATACATGTCATTCATGTAGAAATAATCCTTCAATAGTATAATGCCTATAAAATTAAAAACTGCATGTAACTACATTTTCTATGACAGTGGCTTTCAAACCTATTTTAGGAAGCAGAACATTTTCTTCTAATGAAATCTTAGGTCCATATCCAATGCAAAGCATAGATGAGAGGAGATCTGCTCTGGCTTGAAACATGTACACTCACATGTCTGGGTGGACCCATGTTTGCATGTGTGAGCCTGCAGGCAGGAAACCATGCCTGATGGCCAACCTCTTTCCCTGCCAGAGACCCGTTGAGAAATCATCATGGAACCCCTGTGGCCTATGTGAATCAGAGCTTGAAAAGCACTGTGTTAAAAAAAAATAAATAAATAAAAGGAATACACTGCATTACAACCAAGAAACCAAATCAATCCCATGTCTATTTACCTGTGAGCTTTAAAACATTTTCCATCAACAAAAATATCAATATCTGGGCAACAAGGTTTCATATAAAGCTTCAATAAATCTTCTCCTAATTCAGATGCAGGTTCCAATTCATAGTTATCTTTAAAAAAAAGATTAAAAAATGGTTTAATATTATAAACATCCAGAAGTTTGGTTTTCTATTATTAGCAAGAGGTTTTTCCACATAATTATCTGTTAGCTAGAATATTTAAGCAGTAGATTCAAAATAAAACAAAAATTTTAAAATCATCTATACTTTCTGCTTTGAAATGTATATTTTTCCACCTACATTCAAATATATAGTCATGTTTCACTTAAGGATGGGGATACATTCTGAGAAATGTGCTGGTAGGTGATTTTGTCATTGTGCAAATGTCATAGAGTGTACTTACATAAACCTAGTGGCAGAGCTTACTACACTCCTAGGTTATAGGGTCTAGCCTATTGTGCCTAGGCTACAAACCTGTACAGCATGTTACTGTACTCAATACTGTTGGCAACTGTATCACAGTGGTATTTGTGTATCTAAACATACCTAAACAAAGAAAAGTTACAGTAAAAATGCACTATTATAATTTTATGGGACCACCATCATATATGTCCATCATTAACCAAAATGTCATTATGCAGTACATGATTATATGCATTTAGGTATGGATACACATTTAAATATAAGTAATATTATCACAAAATTATACACCAAAATGAAGTCGCTTCATGAACATCTGAATTAGAAACTTAAAATTTTCCCAATTTTAATATTCTTTTCCACTACTTAATTCCTTCTTATTCCATACTTCATGAGTATATGACCAGGGTAAGTGTGAACTGATAGAAATTTAGCTTAAACCAATGGGTATTACTAGAGCACTTCCTACGAGTTTAGTACTGTACACAGTATGGAGAGGTATCAAAAAAGAATATTTTTGAAAAACTATCTCTATTTCAAGAGATTCACCATTTAGGTAGTAAGAAATGGAATATAAGACATGTATACATAAAAAAATACTACACTGTATATCACAGCTCATAGATGATATATATTGCTATATATCAAAGTACATATAAAAGAGAAAAATACTACACTGTGTTAAATTAAATTTGATCTGAGGTTGTCTCCATACTTTGAGTTTCTATGTAATGAACTGCAACCTAATTTGGTATGTAAATGAACCAAAACCTAACCTAACTTTGCAGTACATATTTTTGGTAATGGTTAGCCAGATCTCAGACAATCACAAGCAGCCAAGTTTCAGCCAATCACAGGCAGCCAACTGATCACACCATGTCCAAATAAGGCAAACACCTAGCTGTAATCAATGAAGCTATTTCTGTACTGTACTTCTAATTCTGTCTATAAATATTCACTGCCAACATTGTATAATAGAGCTCTCTGAACCTCTTCTGTTTCTGAGTGCTGTATGATCCATAAATCATTTTTTGCTCAAACTCAGTTAAATTTATTTGTCTAAAGTTTTTCTTTTACCAAAGCTAGTGTTAGAAGGAGGATCAAAAGGAGACCCTAAATAATAACCTCTGGAAGCAATGCATTAACAGGTGTAGGTACCCTGCATTCACTGCTTCTTGCTGAGCATTTGGAGGTCACCACCAGTAAGTCCCTCTTAGTCACAAGCTTCACAATTTGTGTTGAATTGTCCCAGTTTGAACATTTTTTATCCAGGCTGAGTTGAGAAGTCACCACAGAAACTGGACTGGGTCCAATAGGGAGGCCTCCAGTAGGTAAAGTTATGAGAAGACAGGGAATAATGGGCTCATCTGAATCCAAGAAGACTGGGACTCTTCCATTTTGGAAACTGTCCTTTTCTAGAGAAATGGCTAAACCTTACCAAAATAATTTAGACTTTTGGTAGCCACAGTGGGGAAGTTTTAACCTAAACAAAATTGCTCATCTTTGGGGCACACAGAAAAAAACAGAAAAGAGATCCCAAACAGCTCAGAAACAATGGGATATATTATTGATTGGTGTGAAGAGGCTTCTAAAAGTCTAAATGAATCAAAAATTGCCTCTCTAAAAGATTCCTTTATCAACCTAAGTGCCCATAAACTGATGAATGGATAAAGAAAATGTGGTACATGCATATATACACACCACAGAGTACTACTCAGCCACGGAAAGGAATGAAATAATGTCATTTGCAGCAACTTGAATAGAACTGGAGAACATTAACCTACGTGAAGTATCTCAGGAATGGGAAAACAAACACCATGTTCTCACTAGTAAGTGGGAGCTAAATAATGTGTACACACAGTCATATCGTGGTATAAGGGACACTGGAAACTAAGAAGGGGGAAGATTGGGAGCAGAATGAGGGATAAAAACTTACCTATCTGGTGTATGTATACTATTCTGGTGACAGGCACACTGAAAGCCCTGACTTCAGCATTATACAAGTCATCCATGTAATAAGAATACTTGTACTCCCTAATATTTTGAAATAAAATTTATTTTAAAAATTAAAAGATTCCTTTAAAAATGCAAATGAAAAACTTAAACAACTGATGAAAAAGGAAAAAAATTGTACTTTGACTGACTTAACTCTGACTTCATCATCTCTCTATCCTCTTCTGCCTCCTCTGAATCTAACTTTTTCATTAGTTACATTCCTACCCTGAATATAAAAAAGAAATCTAGACAAATACCTTAGAAAGTTAGGCCCTCAGATCATCCAACTCTGCTTCTTTAACCATCTTTATGCCATGGTCAAAATCTTGAGGTCAGAGTAATAGTGAAAGATTTCCCTGCCCCAAAGAAGTCCGCTGCCCCGCCCCAGGAAATTTACTGAGGAATTTAGAGTTCTCATTGGAGGATATGATCCAGGACCCTTGATCTTTGCCAATTTATTCACATGATGCTGGGACCTGGTGAATCCTGTAAATGGATAGCTGAAGCCAAATGGGAGGTACCTCAGAAAGGTATCAAAGATCCAGCCACTCAATCTTTCAGGGATGGACCAAAAAAAGGACTAGGAAAATAGCAAATGATCTCTTAGAAATATAAAAGTCGATCATCTGAATTGGATCACTCTTCCCACACCCAACCAAATCAGAGTAGAGAGGCTAAGAGAAAAAGCACTCAGGGTATACAACATTGCTCCAGAAATATGATTCTCTGGAAGTCCAACTGCTGAAACTGTTTGTTGTAACTTGAGAACAGTTTTATCTACAGCTGCTGAAACAACTTGCTGCAACTCTAGGATTAATTTTGCCCACCACCATTGCTCACCAATCAGAGCTCGCCAGCTCCCCAAAGCTTTACTAATACCAATGAACTTTCTCTCTAGACCACATATAACCTTTTTAAATAAGACCTCCAATCTTCTCTTTGTTTTTTGGACATACTGAAGACTACTTGGGTCTGTGTGTATGCCCTGAATTGCAATTGTTTCTTCCCACATAAAACATTAAATTTAGAGATTCATCTCTGTTTTTTATTTTGACTTCAACAAATCCATCCCCAAAGTATTTCCTCAGAAAAAATCCTGACTGGTCTGTCATTCAATCTTGTAAACAGAAAAAGGATAAACCAGTTTCTGACTATAAGGCGTGAGCTAAAAACAAAATTCTAATACCTCCTGTCTCCCCACCCCCACCCCTGCTGACTGAACAGACCCCTCTCAGCCAAGGGGACCCAAGAGAAACCTTAAAACTGAGTTCCCAGCCATGACAGGATGGGGGAGGGGTGGATCAGACACACATCATTTTACACCTCCCTTGCTAACAGCCACCAGGCTTTATTTCCTAAGTGCCAGACCAGCACTCTTTCAAGAGAAAAGACCACATCAACTATGAGGTGGTTTTAACAATCTACAGAACATGTGAAGAAAGGGTTCCCATGTCCTTGTTTCACCTTTTTGACATAGAGGGCAGTCATTTTTAAATATGGACTCCACGAAAGGACAGAAAGCCCCATTGCACAGGGACAGAGTTTTCTTTTCATAAATATTCATGATTCCTCCTATAGCTTGTTAAAAATGCATATTTAGCCACTGCCCACTCCCAGTACAAAATCCTGTTCCCTTTGTCCTTCCCTTGAAGCACATATTCCTGGCTTATGGCCAGGAGTCCTTTTTCCCAGCCTGCCAGAACGGTCACTGTGGGATGTAAACTCTTAGAAAATAAAGCTCTTCTTTTCCAAATTATAATCCCATTTTTTTCCAGTTACCGACAGGTGTAGGAGAAAGACACAGCACTTTCAACATTAATATTCTAGGCATTTGTAGAGTAGGTAGAGTTATGGTGAGGAGGTTGTACAAGGAATGAAAGGAGATAGGAAGAGCAGCTAAGGGAGAAATACTGCAACAAACTGGAAAAATAGTTTCAGTATAATAATAACTAAAAATAGTAAGTGATAGCATTTACAGAGTGCTTACCATGAGCACTGTTCTAATCACCTAGTGTTTAGATGGATTTATACTGTTAAATGTCCCAATTGAGAGTTAGAGTTAGTAGAAACAATATTTCTCCATTGTATCTACAAAGATATCTTAAGAGGCCTTATAAAATGTTTTGCAGAAATGCGTATTTTGTCTACTGTCAGTTCCTACCTAAATCATCTTATTGGAATTATCACTAATCATGAGGTATGCGTTATCACCATCCTTAGGCTTCAGGTGAGGAAAGGTGAAGTTGAGTCACTTTCCCAAGGTTGTGTAGCTAGTACCTGACTCTGCCAGACTTGAGCCCCCTCAGCTGCCTCTGGAGCCCAAGGTCTTGGTCTGCATGCAACAGCGCCTTCTACAGAGCAGAAACTTCTATCTGTACTTTCACATAATACTGTCATGTCATATCTTTAGATATTATTCTAAATATGTAAACTGGCTGGGCTCATGCCTGTAATCCTAGCACTTTGGGAGGCCAAGGCAGGAGGATTGCTTGAGGCCAGTAGTTCAAGGCCAGCCTGGGCAACAAAGCAAAATCCTGTCCCTACAAAAAATTTTTTAAAAAAATGAATTGGGTGTGGTGGCTGGCATTATATCAAAGGGATATGGCAGGAAAGTAGCTGGGGGCTTAGGGAAATGTGCGAAGCATAGCTTAAGAAGAAAAATATTGGGATGGGAAAGTCAGAAGGAGAAATGATTGTGAACTCCAAATTTTAAGGGCTACCTCGTGGAAAGGGGATTACATGTCATCTAGAATGGTTATAAAAGACTGAACTGGAATGAAAATCACCAAGGGAAAGGAGGCAGATTTCAACTCCACATAAAATGAGATTTTTCTAACTAGAAATATCCTCCTCCCTGTGGTATAACATAGTCTCAATATTAATTAAAGGACATATAAAGAAGAAACCAGTTTTTGCTATTTCCTTGGAGAGTAGCTTAAGAAAAATTCCTGTGAAATAACTAATAATGAACTCAGGAAAAATGAGAGGGAGAGAGAAATGTAATAATCCCTAGGAACAGTCATTTCTCCAATGACAAAAAAAAAAAAAATAAAAGAGCAAAGACTTCTACTAAATATTTCTGTCACTAGATTCAAAAAGTCAGACATGTAAAATAAATGTTTTTCCAGCAAAAGTTATTATGAAAATTGGAAGAACTTTTTAATAATGAGAGCTTTGAAAGAATTGATTGAAGAATGGGAGGGGTGTCAAAGGCTGAAGAGGAGGGATCTGGCTGATGATCCTGGGAAACAGTCTTACCACTGGATGAGGGGAAGGGGATCAACTCTGATCCACTCTGACAGTTCCTCTGTCTTGAGTATCCAGGTGTCCAGGTGCAGTACAGAGAGCTGGGGCTCGAGGCTTGGGTTCTACCCATGGCTCTGCCACTTACAAGCCACATGAGCAAGTCCCTGCACCTTTCTTGACCTCTTTCTTCATCTGTAACTTGAGAAAGTTGGATCAGATGATTGCTAAGATCTTTGCTAGCTCTCTAAATAATAGGATTTGGAGAGTTACCAAATAGAGGCCTGTTCCTCATCCATTTAACAATTAAACCATACTAACGCAGAGATAATTGCCATTCTGTCGATCGTAGGAATATTTGAGAATTTCAGGTAAACCAGAATGACACAAAATTCTATCTGAAAATACTTACACACATTCAAAGTTGACATTACCCAGAAAGAGAATAAGACCCACTTGGCCAGCTCATTACACCTGAAATTCCAAAGGTAACCCTTTAACTGAAGAACTTATTTTTTTAAGATACAAGTGAATCACAAGAACATTTTGCCACCTGCACAGGGAGAAAAGAAATGCCTCTGAATATTTAAGTATGCTTTTAAAATATTAAGCACCTCCCACAGGCGGTGGAAATGATATATTTATCCTGCGTCATTATCTGTCTGGGCACTGCCTGCATCTGGTCTCGATCCAAAAACACTGCCAAGTTCAACATACTTTTAATAGAGCGAGGATCACGGATCATAGCTTTCGCTCACTTGCCTGAGCTGTTGGCTGGATCCAGTCGGCAGCAAGCTGTGGACCATGAGGAGCCTCTGTTTTAGATTCCAACATACTTCAACCCCTGCAAGGAGATGTCAGAAATGTGATCAAGGACCCAGCTTGGTTTTCTCCCCCTTGGCCAACATTTTTTGAGTCCCAGTTCTACTTGAAAGGAAATGATCTTTAAATAATTTGTATTGCTTGTTTTGTCTTACTACAAAAAGGGTTTGCTATGGAAAATACAGAAAAAGCAAAAAGAAGAAAAATTTGAATTCCATAAATGCAGCACCTAGAAATAGCTTTAATTGAAGACGTAAGAAATGAAATAGAATAGATTAAAAAAGATCAGAGTATATTGCTGGTAGTATGGGTATTACTTTGTGGAACTTTTATTTCAGTTACAAATGTAGGGGTACATATAATTAGTTACAGTGTGGAATGTATTTCAGACGATGGGTTGTGGAAAAACTCCTCTTTTGATCATACTTAAGTTTATTCTAATGAGGTAACTTAGGATGGGGCCCCTAGATGGCTTCAGGATGGGGCTGGTGACTGGAAAGATCAAGTGATTAGAAGGCTGGAACTTACAGCCCCACCCACCAACCTCCTGGGAGGCAGGGAGGCAGGGTTGGCGATTAAGCTCTATGAAAACTTTTTTTTTTTATTTCAGCATAATATGGGGGTACAGATGTTTATTTAGGTTATGTGTGTTGCCCTTGAACAAGGTTTGATGAGCTTCCAGATTGGCAAACACATCAAAATGCTGGAAGGGTGGTGGCCCAGAGAGGGCATGGAATGTTCCTTGCCTCTCTACCTCCATACCTTGCTCTGTGCTTCTCTTCTATCTGGCTGTTTCTGTGTTGTAAACGTAAGTGTTTCCCTGAGTTTTGTGAGCCTAGAATGGCTAGAATGCAAATTATCAAACCTGTTGTCCGAGGTCATGGCTAATTAGTGATATGTACATCCATCTGAGTTTAAGAAATAATGACAGGCCGGGCGCGGTGGCTCACGCCTGTAATCCTAGCACTCTGGGAGGCTGAGGCGGGCAGATTGTTTGAGCTCAGGAGTTCGAAATCAGCCTGAGCAAAAGCGAGACCCCGTCTCTTCTAAAAATAGAAAGAAATTAATTGGACAACTAAAAATATATAGAAAAAAATTAGCCGGGCATGGTGGCACATGCCTGTAGTCCCAGCTACTTGGGAGGCTGAGGCAGTAGGATCTCTTGAGGTCTGAGTCTGAGGTTGCTGTGAGCTAGGCTGGCGCCACAGCACTCACTCTAGACTGGGCAACAGAGTCAGACTCTGTCTCAAAAGAAAAAAAAAAAAAAAAGAAATAATGACAAATATAATTTGACCCTCTTGCATTTTAACTGTGGGAAGACATTATGACTAAGCATTTTGTTCTGCCTTGAACACAACTCCTTGTTGTTTTTGTTCAACAAAACAAAACCTTTAAGAGGTGGGGCCTTTGGGAGGTGACCGACAGAAGCACCAGAGTGCTATGTATTATAAAAGCTACTACGGGATCATACAAATCTATTACAGCTGCAGTCCCCATCGCCCAGGCGGCTGACCAGTACCAGTCCATGGCCTGTTAGGAGCTGGGTGTGGCAGGCAGGCAAGCGAGCAAAGCTTCAGCTGTATTTACAGCCACTCCCCATCGCTCGCATCACTGCATAAGCTCCACCTCCTGTCAGACCAGCTGCAGCATTGGATTCTCACAGGGGCTTGAACCCTACTGTAAACTGTGCACGCGAGGGATCTAGGTTGCGCACTCCTTATGAGAATCTAATGCCTGATGATCTGAGGCGGAGCTGAGGCGCTGATGCTAGTGCTGGGGAGTGGCTATAAATACAGATTATCCTTAGCAGAGAGGTCTGACTGCATAGTAAATGTAATGCACTTGAATCATCCAGAAACTATCCCCCAACTCCTGCCCCAGTCTGTGGAAAAACTGTCTTCCATGAAACTGGTCCCTGGTGCCAAAGAGGTTGGGGACTGCTGTATTACAGCACTTAACTGTACATGAAGGAAAGAACTTATTTTGCCTAGTCTATAATGAGTAGAGATCAATTTATTTGATTTAGTTCTAGAAAGCTAAAAAAACCCTTGGCTTGAATATTTACTTAACATCCTCATTAGAACTATTAAACTTTTCTCAATGAATTTAGTTAAGGCTGTTTTTAAATTGGAAAAACAGGACAATTGTGATGACATTTTCTGAATTCCCTCATTAAGAAAACGCAAACTGAGCCCACTGGGCTTTCTTTATATTACTGTTAACTTTACAGATGATCACTTCAATTAACAGTAACTGTCCATGTAACATTAGCCAGCGTTTAAGCCTGTCCCTGTAGCAATCTGGATTTGTGTTTTCCACCCTAATATTCCTTAGGAAAATTTTCTTGATAATAATATAAATTCTTAATATAGCACCCCTAATGAATATTTCAATGCATCTTAGCCACATAGAGGATATTAAAATCTATTCCTGACACCTCAATTCCTAGTGAGTGCAAGGATCCAACGTGTGTGCCTGGGCCTCAAAGCCACAATGGGGAATTTGAGCTACAGACACCTTAGCTACCTGTCAAGGTTGCCTTAAGTCCCAAGGCAAACTCTTAAAGAGCAGATATGCCTTTAGGTGCGGGGCTTCTGGCATGCGTTCCCGTGCAGTTTCTTGAATAGGAAGGACAGCATTATTCCACGCATCAGCATTGCCCTTCCTCCAGCCCTTCTCAAATAAAGTGGGAGAGGAAGCAACACAGGAGGACCAGGTAATTCTGAGGTCAGTAACCTGGCTGAGAAAAAAAGGATGGAATGACATGGGCTTCGGGAAGCATATGAATTACAGGAATCATACTGCAGTCGTACCCAAAATGCCTCATGCTTTTGTGCTCACTGGCCTCAAAGAGTGTCTGAAGGGACACTGTACTTTTTATTGGAAAAGTGACGCACTAACTGCCATGAAGATTTAAAACTTCATCCATATAACCCATTAACGTGCCAATATCATTTCATATAATGACATCACCCAAAAGCACAATGCTATGTGGCCCCAAATATAGAACAGGTAATATAGACAGCATCAGATACAAACCCCAATGCGTGTCTTGTGTCTTGTGGCAGACTTGTATTTGGGAGCACCTTTTGTCTGAGATTCAGTCATTTAACAGACCAAGAGATTCATGGAAGGAAAAATGTTTTTCTTAGGCAGCTATACCAAGACAATATGTAAGTAGGTGTATATACTTATACATATTAATATATACTTATATATATTAATATATACAAGGTCTGTCTGGAAAGTATCCAGCCATTGTTAACATAACGAGAACGTTTGCTTGACATCAATGTACCCTGGTAGCCAAGGACAGTGGACTGTGATGCGTATGTGTGAACAATGACAACTTCACTGTATTAGTCAGTGGGGAGCTAGATGTCATTGAGTGAGCATGTGCACTGCGTGGCCAGTGCATTCAAGGTGACTGAGCAAACAGAGCACTGGATCTGCATCAACTTTTGCGTTAAGCTTGAGCATTCCTCCATGGCAAACTATTCAGATTGATTCCGAAGGCTTTCAGGGACAATGCAATGAGCGCAGTACAGACAGAAGTGTGGCACAAATGCTTCAAAGATGGTCGAGAATCTGTTAAAACTGACCCACATTCTGGAAAGCCTGCAACAAGCAGAACACCTGAGAATGTTGAATGTGAATGGGTTAGGTTAAGAGACCCTGGGAGAACTGTGGGAGGTCCTAAAGTGCTTACTTTGAAAGGGACTGAGGTGTCATCGTCCTATGTACAATGATTCTTGTATTTTGTTCAATAAATGTCTTTATTTTCGTATTACATGGCTGTATACTTTCTAGATAGACCTCATCCATATATAGACACACGTGTATTATATATCTGGACATACACATCTCATTAACTTCTCTTAAAAATAGCAAAAACAAAACTAAATTCAGCCATCATTCTTATAGTAAAATTTCACCTCTTCTGCTTTCCTAAATCAATTCTACTTTCTTCTGTTTCAGTAAAATAGACTGATCTGGACACTTGTCATGAGTAGAACCGCTAGTCATCAAAGCCAAAAACAGTGACTTCAGTGAGCCAACCAGGAGGTTCTACTGTTTCTGAACATATTCAAGCATCTTCCAATACCAAAGGCACTACACTTCACCAGTGCACAGAAGTATCTTACACAAGTACAACTCTCTCTACCAATAAGCAAGTAAGGAGCAGGGCCATCTCTCCGAGAATATTTGTCTCCTATAGTGTTTTCCATTATCTGCCTCCAAAAAAATAAAAAAGGTAAGGTCACTTCATTACTTACCAAAATAGGAAGCTTTCCAAAAGCCACCCATACAAGTACATACCACTTCTCAGAAGAACCCTCTAGTAGTGCATAATTTAATAAAACTGACCATGTAGGATAATGCTGTTTATTAAAAATATAGTCAGGGAGAAGGAAGTCAGTGCATTTATGCAATTTTACATACACATCTGTAGTTTGAGGTTCCATTATTCCAACAGTTCATATAAATCACTGTTTCAGATAAAAGAAAAAAAATGCTTTACACAGGAGATCAGCAATTGGTTATAGGTTTGGTACTATGAGTAGGCTTGTAGTAAAAATAAAACCACCTCTTCCATTATTAAAGAATGTCTCCTTTATGCAGAACAAGTCTCTAGAGTTAAGAATTTTTCCTTGCATAAGAATTGTTGACTTGAAGTTCTTGGAAAACAGCCAATCCCCTCTGCTTTCTATATATATAAACACTATATTTTATCTGGTTTTGAGGTAACACATTTTCAGTGATTTGTCACTAGATTATCCTTTACCATGTCTACCAACTACTGCAATGTCAGACCTAAGACTCATACAAAAGCATTTCTCAGAGAATTATAAATACAGAGTATGACATTTCCAAACAACATTCTCATTACAGCAGGGAAAACAAAATGTATCAATGAAACAAAGCCTAAAATAAATGAACTGAAGGCTTGATCATCTTTGCTAGTGGAGAAATGAACAATAGCATCCAGCATCTGCCCTAAAAGGATTTGGTTTATAAATGCACTTTTATGAAAACTTCCAACTTCTTAATCACATTTTTTTCTTGAAATATCAACATTCCCATTTCCTGAGCTCATATTCATTTACAGGAATTCATAGTACAGCCTCAAAACCTGATGAACCCGAGGGAAGATGACAAACTTACAATTTGCTTGTGATAATCCTTATTGTAGAAAATCAAGAGTTGGATCTAATTTCTTGGATGAAGAAGTTGGTGCTTTGTCCTTTGTCCTTCTGGCCCATATGTATAGGATGCCTTAGGTAAGTCACTCCAGAATAGGAAGAGAATGGTCACATTCAGCCAGCCTTACTACTCCTTTCTGTATTATGTACCTAACTCAAACTCCAACAGGGACTTCAAGCATACTATCTTCTTTGAATATTGCCATGGTGAAAGTTCTCTGTCACTACGAACACAGGGAACCAGAGACAAGCACAGGAAGAGAGAAATCTGCATTCCTTCGTATGAATGGCTGTGTGAAAGATTTCTGCTGGGTTTAGCTAAGGCATCTAAAACTCCCTCCATGTTTGTTCCCAGTTAGTCTACCTAGAACTTAAGTTCACTTTTTGGAGTGAGGGATAGGGAGAGCGGATTACATTTAACCACCTCTTCCTTCTTAAAGTAGAATAGTTAAAACTAGTTAAAAATGTGTTCTCATATACAAAGCAGATCAAATCAGTAACTGTCTAAATAACAATACAAATTTCATATTAGCTGTGACTAACAGCTGACTCCATCTCAGCAAGAATTAAAGGACAACAAAGTCTCAGTTGCTACCCAACTGTCTACATGTTGTAAAGCATACTAGGAAATTAGTGCTTGTTGATAGGATCACTAAGCAAATGATTTTAAGGCATAACTGGAGTAATAGCAAATGAAGTATATACTTTTTCCCTACAAGGCAATAATAAGTCCTCTGCCAAGAGAGATTGGTTTAAAATGGGAAGAGTTTTCCTGATCCAAATTAACCAGAGGTCCCACATATTTAAGAAGGAGTAACCTAAAGGCTGAAGCTTTTAAACAGATAACTATTGACTTTGAAATGCTCACACTCCACAGTTTGAGTGAAAACCATCTTATGTACTCATTTGATGCTGGAATCAATGAGGCCAAATCTGCCAGGGCCACAACATGGATAAAGTGTCAAATACAGATACTTTAAACATTAACATTTTGTTTATACATGTCTAAATTTTAACAAACCCTTTAAAAAATGAGGAACAAAATGCTATGTCCACACAAAAATCATTGTGCTTAGTTTGTAAAAGATATCAGAACAGTTGAAAACCAATTGGTTCAGTCTTTAACTTCACTTGAAGCTGCTCAGCTCCTATGCTGTTAGTAGTGGAACTGCAGAAATGTAACTCCTTTCTTGGATTTCAGGATAAAGCTGCTCACTTGTCAGAGCCTCTGCAGGAACAGGGAGAGACTCCCCCAACCCCCAACTCCTCTGACAGTTCCCTCCCACTTAATGGGGTTAACTGTCCAAGTTAACCCTTAGGAGGGGATGTTTCCATGTAAGGCCATGTAAGTGTGAAATGACAAAGCAATCTAAGCAAAACAAGCCATTAAGTTTCTTTTGGGTGGTGGGATGGGGAAAGGGCTACTATGTTAATTAAGACTTTGGAACAGTCAGTAAAACAAAATTGATTTCTCAAAGTTCAATAAAAAAAATGAGTTCATCTCTTATTTTCAAAGAGATGAATTATGAAAAATTCTTACAAGTTATGCAATAGGCTTAATTTTGAACCTTAGGGAGTAATCTCCCATTTTCTCTTCACATTTTATGTTCTTCAAGTTGCTATTATAAATTGTTATTATAATAGCAAAATCGGCCATGACCCAAATCACAGAGATGTGATGATTTACTTGCATTGAAATATGTCCATACAATTGAAACTTATGCATACAGCACAGAACTATAAACAAAAAGGTGAAGCAAACTTTATTTATTTTCAGGTAAAAACATTAACCTGATGGATTATTGCAGATTTGAGAAATCAACACACGAAACAACTGGACAGCATTGCTTACAGGTGCTTTTATCTGTGTCGAGACAAAGGCTGAACTGTTTGTCCCAAGTCAGCTCTAGGAGAAGGGGGAGAGGAGAGTGGAATAAAGAAATAAGACTCTGAACAAAAACTTAAGAACAAGGGAGAAAAAAATTTTTACTAACAGGGAATGAAAACTGCTGATTTTGTTTAAAACTTTACATCAATTTAAAATGCTCTGGCCACACATACTGGCCAGCCCAAGCTGTAGATTTTTTAAGCTACATAAAAGAAATGAATGAGCTTTCCTTGCCTTCATTCCAGAGGCTGTTGCTGCCGGAATCGCCATGTAAACAAGTCCTAGTATGTCACCTGGTAAAAAGCCAATAATATCCTACATTAAAACTAACCTATAAGAAAAGTCTACCTAGTTACAAAGGCTGAATTATATTGACAATATATTTCAATCCAATGAATTTTAAATTATATCTTTGAGAGAACATGAGACAACAAGAGCCCATGGCTAACGAAAATGTAACAACTGTGAGTGTTGTATACAAAAAAAAAAAAAAAAAAACCCTGAACTGCAGACAATAATGAATGAGGGAGAGAAAATCAGAGGGAAAAGCACATAGAGCTAGTCTACTAAACTATATTTGTCAAATACATGTGAGCTTTAATCTCTGTACTTATGTACAACAAGAGTTGTCTTTGGAGGAAACAAAACTGCAGACTTAGCTAGATGGATACACACAGCCCAGAATTAAACTGCACAGCGACATTTATTGTTCCAGCCTGGAAAAACATCCCTTTTTTAAATTTCACACAGCAAAGCAAGTTAAAAACTTCACTCATCAAATAAATGATAATTTAAACAAGAACTTGCTAAAGAAACCTCATCACAACAATGTTTTAGGGCCTGATCACTTTAAGTCCATGGGGCCATTAATGAATATCAACCAGTGTCTCTTATAATCTGCAAGCCGTTTTTCCTACAACAAGAAGGCGTAACATGTTTCCTTGACTCAGGTGATACATTTAGAAAAGAAATCATGATTTGTTTCTTTTGCTGTAACAGGCAGACACTGCATTTCTTGTTGTGATCAGGAAAGATGGAACGATTGCTGCCCTTCTCTTGCTGCTATCAACAGTTTTTCACGCATTATCTCAATGCTCGAATAGTCTGGCAACTTAAGATAGTTCACACAAGTCATTACAGAGGGCAAGAAGTCATCTGGGTTTTCTGTTGATTCAAATGTCTTCCGGACAATTGTCAAAGGTGGATTCAGGCTCCGGAATCCTGATTAAGAGACAAAAAAGAAAGATGAAGGAATTTAGTTTTTTAAAAAAGTGCGAATACTAAAAATGCTTTGCTGTACCATATCATCACATACACAAAATATTCTTTCTTGCTTGGCAACTACATATCCAATATATATTCAGTATATGAAACCGACTTTTAAAATTTTATTTATCATAAAAATTATCATGTATCATTATGTAATACGAAGGAAATGACTGACTTTTCAAAACGGAGTTAGAATTCAATTTATATATTAGGACTCATTTCTGAAAAACCAGATTTTAGAATCCATTCTCATCTAAATCAACTAAGAGTTTATAATGTACAAACACCCTAGAATTTTATCTAACTGGCATTACATACACAGTGGCAAACCTATTCCAACATGTTTAAGATAAGCCTTATGAATTTCCCTGCCAATGGTCTTAACAGATTGCAACACAAATGGAAAACTTAGAAACATTATGACATCAGAATAACTCAGAGGCACTGCAAGTCAAATAAAGAATCTCCTGCTATTAGTGGTGAAGTTTCTCTCCCTCTCCTCCCCCCGCCCACATAGAATAAATACTAAGCACAATACCCACCTCCAACAGGCAATCTTGGGCTACCAGTCACAAACTGGAGAAATAACCTCTGCTGCTCATTATCAAAACTACTGAGAATTTCAAACAAGAACTTCACAGCCCGACTATAGCAGAAATAAATATATCAAAATTAGTTCATCATGTTAAAATAGAGTTTTTAATCACACCACATCACCGGCAACCTCTCACAATTAGACAGATTATCAATTTTAATTATGATTGCATGTAAATTCCCATTACAATGCATTCTGAAATCAAATTTGTTTTTGTTGTTACAGCTGAAATTAAAATGGAATGATTACTGTTGTAATAAATGAGACTTGATCTGATATTATAGATATTTCTGCTTTACTATATTTAATAATGGGTAATAGGATTAAACCTGTACTTCCTACCCCCAATATTTTCACAGAAGTACTTGAAAAAGAACCCCTTATGTCTTAAATTTCAGTCTTGGGAGAAATAGGGCCAAAATATCAGTAAGTCTCCTTTAACAGGTAGACAAATTTTTGAATGACCTCCCCCCAAACTTTTGTTCACATACACACTCCCCACCCTCCAAAGTCTTCATTAGCAATTTAAAAATTGGCAGATCCCAGTATTTACCTGTCGTGAGTATAACCGTGATCAGGCCTACAGCATTCCATCAATGTCTTTGCATCCCAAGTGTCTGCTTTACTGCCACACAGGAGCTGATCCAGCTGGGAGTTTAAATAAGGGTATAGAATTACTAAGGAAACATCTTGCCTACTTGAGTGAAAATAAAGGACCACGTGTACCACATGAGAGTGTCAGTTTCAGTACCGAAACCTTCTGCTTGAGATCTCCTTACAAAATGTACTCTTCCAATACATTTAGAGATTCCATTTCTTTTCCAGGTGCATACTAGAAGGTATGCTGCCCATTTGCAGGGACTGGTATCTGGAGAAGCCTTTGATCTCAAACAAAATACACCTGGATACAGGCCCTTGATTTCAGTCTTCCAAACTCTTTTGATTACTTTAGAGGCTTTAAATTAATAATCTGCTTCTAATCTGGGAGATTTTTATAAATTTTGGCTTTCAGAAACAAAAGGGTAAACAATAACAGAAGCAAAGAGACAGAAAATTGAGCTGGACAGAGAAATGGAAGAAAGCTAACTAACACATAAAAAAGGGTACGTCTTTACACTTTGTAAAGAAAGGCACATCTATGCCATATGGTTGTTTGTATGGGAACAACAGAGACATTACAGAACAAATACTGAAAAGAAATCAAGAAATGCTTTTGTGTCCTTAGAAAATCTCAGGTCAGTTTCCAATTAAACCATTTTTCCCCCCTCCATTTAATTGCCCAATTGTGGGAGACTATTTTTGAGAAAATCCAGTTCAGGGCAAATGAAATTTAGTTTATCAACTAGGTATCACTTACTGTCCAGTACCTTATATATGTTTAATTTGCACTATCCTGTCAGATAGGGGTTATTCCAATTATAGATAAAATAGTCTTATTAGATACAGTAACTTGGGTAAGGTCATACAGCTAAGGGGTAAGGACCAGGATTCAATTCTGGAGGCAACACTTGCTGATTTCAATTTCAGGTGACAGGTAGTGCCTAAAAGAACAAGGGATTCCAGATGCTCGATTAAGCAGCAAATCAAAGTGGACATAAAAAAAATTAGGATTAAAATGCTGAGCCATTCAAAGATTTCCAGATTCGGTCAGCAATGAATGTGTACTCTGAAACTAGTATTCAAAAAAATAAAGTTTCCAAATTGGGGGAACCTAACACATTCTATAGTCTTTCTATGACATCTCATTACCAGTGAATAGTTCTTTGGGACTGTTGTGCTTCAAAGTAAAGATGGCTAGGGAGAACCATGCACAGAAATCCATTTTTTTTCATTCTCAGAAGTATTCTCTGTTTTTTGGCAATTAGATAATTTGCCAACACTCCCTTAAAGCTTCAAGGACTAATTTTGATGATGAAACAATGCCTCATCCAATCCAGGAAGTTTAGTTTTCATTGCCATAGACCCATGGTTCTCCCTGCAGCCACAGCAGTACAGAAATATGCAGAGCTCGCCACACACAGCACAAGTCCCATTCTCCACTGAGACACTATTCCACGTGGCATCCAGGGTCTCAGCTGACAAAGATGCTATGCTGACTGGGTCACATGTTCCCTAAGAGAGAACACCTATTTTAACATTCTTCCTTGCTCGGGCAATGTCCTTGTCTTTCCCAAACATCCATGCCCTGCTTCCAACCCCCATTTTTTGTTTTTATGCAACAATGGGGTCTGTGACATAGCAAAAAATACTCCACTAAGATAATTACAGGTACAGAACTAGAAATGATCGTGTCTTTTAGACATAAGCTACTCACTTCCTCCGGGTAGAAGTACTGAAGATGACTGAGTGGGAAGACTGATTCAAATCCATCTCTGAACGAATCAAATTGCCTAGAA
The DNA here is from genome assembly GCA_963575035.1 of Avahi laniger. NCBI lineage: Eukaryota > Metazoa > Chordata > Mammalia > Primates > Indriidae > Avahi > Avahi laniger. The sequence continues at coordinate 39,877 of CAUYSK010048590.1, read as the reverse complement.
ACGCCTTCATTTAGTGCCCAGAATATAACCAGCTGCAAAAGGAAGGTTTTTAAAAACATTGTGACAAGATTTCAAATCTCTTTTTTAACATGTGACAAAGTACAGAGAAACACTCTTGTGGATCACTTTATAAAGAACAAATTATTAAAAGTCTTTAAAATATCTCCTAGAAATTTGCATTAGTAAAAGGTCAGTGAGGTCAATTTCTAATTTGGGCTTGGCCAATAAGAAAATGTAAAAAATTTTGACATATGCATTTATACTGTGTTTTAAAAAATTCATTTGTGTAAAACTCCTACAGCATAGAGTTACATTACCTTACCAGATGAGAAGCAAATGAGAATTTCCCAAGAGGATAGAATGTTATTGAGAATTAAAGATAATGTTTCAAGATTCACAATTATCAATTGTTAAAGGTTTTTAATTTTTAATGTGAAATATTTAGTTCTAAATCCTGTTAAGCTGTTAGAACCCAACCTTTTGGCAGTTTGTGCCTCCTGTTAGAATTAGGCAAAGCCTAGAAATGCAGTCTCACGAAAATGAAGGGTAAGAGAAAGCAACTCTTAATGGTCCAACATTACCTAGTCACTAATGACTCTGGCTAACCCTCTGGGTACAGAAACAGAGAACATTTTCAGATAAATACTAATGAAAACATTAGTATTTTGTTGACAGAAAAATATAAGCATTATTACAAATTATTTTCAGAGAACCTCAATCTGGATATTAACATTATTTGCTAGTAAGCTGAAAGAATAGCTTTAACAAAGTCAGTAAAAGAAAGGGGCAGGGCGAGAAGACAGTCCTACTGAATACTAAAAGGAATTATTTAGGAATCACAGAACTGTTAGGTAACGGAGATATCAGACATTGTCTTCTCTCTCTTTTAAGCCGATGAAGACACTGGAGCTGAAGTTTTTAAGAGGCTCTACCTACAGTCAGTCCCATAGCAAGTTAGTGGAAATACTCAGGTCTAGGTGTAGATGGATATTTTGATTTAAATCCAATGCTCTTTCCTCCCAATATCAGGAATAAACCAAAACAAACTTTTCAAACGCTGGTAATAAAGATCTATACAGGTTGTAATTTACAATATAATTGCGTTCAATATAAAATTATTTCTCCTCAATTTAGCAAACATGGTCAAGGACCACAAATAAATATTAATAATCTGAAAGGCCTCAAACACGTGAGTGTGCACATATGCACGCTGGAGGCAATTCTGTCAAGTAAGCTAGCTTGAACGAAAGGCAGAAACACACTTTAGTGAGAACACAAGTGATGGTTCCTTTTCACTCATTTTTCCTGAAACTGAGACAATGTTGTGTTATTTGATAGTGTTCAAACTTGAGGATGGATAATTCAAGGTTATACAAGACATCAAGAAATATTTGATATGTTCTCTCCAGAGCAAACAGAGCTAAGGCCTGACAAAGGAGCCTTCATGCAGTGGTCCTGAGCATGTGGAAGGTCTCAAGCCACAGTCTGTGCAGGCAGAAGTTAAATGACACCTGCTTTTGCTTCACTAGGTGAGCACCCTTCCCTTTCCCTCAGAGGAGTTCAAACAGGCACAGTCCTACATCCTCACAGCTAGCCTGCCCCCCAAAAGACATGCAGCTACATACTCTTAGATACTCCTCTAAATTGTAGATAGTGACTGGTATATCCTTCCCTCCTTTCTTCAGTTCGATGTTGGGAAACCCTGGCAGAGTGAAATCCAGTCCCAGATCTTCAACTGAGCAGCCATTCATAGTCAGAGTTTCCAATGCATACTGTAGACTCTCTTTGGTCTAAAACAAAACAAAAAAGGGGGTAGTGAGAGAAGGGTGTCAAGCACAAGAATTCAGTTTTTTTGTTTATTAGGATATCTTATTTTTATAAAGTTGGTATGTTTCTTTAGCTCTTAGCTTTATTTTTGTAGAAGAGAACAAAATTTTGAGTGTTAACTCCATTATGAGCTGTTGCAGCTCAATGTAAGCATATTCAAATCAAATTTCACGGAAAGTACATAATAGTTTGCCTAACAGTTAATTTTATGAGTGTAGACCCTAGAACTAGACAGACTTTTAATAAATTCTAGGCTAATCTTGGTGAATCCAATAATGTGTAAGTACATAGCAAATACTGAGTAATACAGTTGGGAAATTATAAATACAAACAATATACTATTTAGTGATGGTAATTAACTTTTTTCCCTACAAAGCTCAATTCTAAAGAATGAATACCCTGGAGATGCTTCATTGAACTATTTCAGACATCTGAAGCATAAAAAATTTGTATCCAAACAGTAAAACTGTGATGAAAAAAAAAACATTCAGAAACTCTCAGAAAAGTCAAGTCATACTCTGAAAAAAGTTATAAGCAGTCTTTATTACTCGCTTTTTAAAATGCTTAACATTATGAAAGACCTACATAATCTTTTTAAATTAAGATCATCAGATCAAAGATCAACATACAAAAATGCAAATTCCAGCTGAAAATGAAGACATCTAGTATAGGAAAAAAGGTAAATGGCTGTCTGGGTTAGAGATGTCTCTGTGTATGAAATTCCTGTAGGATAAGCAGCAGTTATGGTACAGAAAATTAGTCATTTAAAGTAGAAAAAGATAGGAAGTTGATTAATAAATTAGTTATTTTTAAAAGACAAAACTGAAAGATGTTTAGGATTCCAGATAATTCACAATATCAAGGAAGTGGCAGATGATTTAAGATTAAGGCAAAATATAATTGTTGAGGATTTATGTCCATTTTTAACTTCTCTGCAAAAATTCACATTTAAGCCTCTCTGCATTTCAGGTACATCATTTAAATACCCTCAGAGGAAGGTATTTCATTTGAAATTTGAAATTTTCTTCAGCAGAAAGATCAAAAAATAAGTTCTCTATTTTAATGTTCCCCCAATGGAAAGCTCTCAAAACTGTCTTTATATCTCATGTCATAGATCAAGGTGATCACCACCATGTTAATGGAAAGTTTCTTCTCCCATGGCTACTGAGCAAATATTTTATTTGTAAAGATGTGCATTACAAAGTGTTGCCATTAGACAGGAATCCAGAATATACAAAATGTCCTAGAGATATTTAAAGGGAATTTACTGTTTCTCTAGATCTTACATGTTAAATTGAAAGTGAAGCTTTAGTACATTTTCCATGTTTCATTTGAGAGTTTAAGCTACCAAATAGAATCTGAGCCTGCACAACCTGTTCCATCTGTATGCTTTATTGAATAATGGGATGGGATGTTCTAGAATGCCAACATTTCTCATGCTCTTGTTGAAAGCCAGTTAATATAGTAAATCAATTTCTGGAATGGGGATTTTGTGCTGTGCATTTTATAATTATAGACTGACAACATCAGGAATAATAAAGGACAGAAGAACAAATCTCAAAAGGGAACTACTAATGAAGAGAACTGTGGCAGCATACTGCATGTGAGAAGGATATATAAAAGAGGTGGCATAATGTATACGAGTTGTGGGCTCTAGAGCAGACAGCCTGGGTTGAATGCCAGCTCTCCTGTGTTCTAGATATGTGAACCTAATAAGCAAGTTACTCGATTTGTCTTAATTTCCTCATCTGTAAAATAGGGATAACAACAATACCTAAACCTCACAGTTTGTTATGAGGAGTAAATGAATTAATATATGTAAGGCATTTGAAACAGTACCATGAGTTTTAATTTCTCTTTTTCCTTCTCCTTTGTTTTGTCATCATTTACCTAAAAGATAATCCTAAATAATATTATAGTAGCTTGAAGCTTACAAAGTTGGCAAATGCAAACATAAGTGGTTCTAAAAATCCTAAGATGAAAGATTTTGCATAGAAAAGATGGAGCTGGCCTCTTTACATGCTAATTTCTCTTAATAAACTTATTTTTCCAAAAAGCACCAGTTAATAATTACTAATTAATATTAGAGATTAAAATGAATTTCCTTGCAAATCATCATCTCCCTGATAAAAAGGCATGCTAAAACCCCCACCCTCTACTGAATGCACCTCTCCACCTCATCAGGAGACGTGACACTCCCCTCCACTAAAGAATCTCAATTCACTACTCCTACTTTATATGATTTGTAAAATGAGAACCAATTTAACATTGGCCCATGTTACCTGCCCAAAGAGAAGCTATCTAGGTTTGTGCCACAAAAAGTAACAACTTGTTTTCTTCTAATACCAGAAACAAAACCACTACTCATCTCACATTGAGTCAAATGATTTCTTATCTATTGTTAATACACATAAAAAATATACAATAATGATATAAAGCTTAAGATTATCTATGAGATTTAACAGAGAAAGCACAACATGTGTTACCAAGAAATAGTGGACACCCAGCATGATCTTTAAAAATATCTTAAGATCTCTCTAGAAACAAGTAAACTGTTCCGAAATTAAGCCACCTTTCCTGAAAAAATAGCTTTATTAATCCCAATGCTTACTAAAAGAATTTAGTATGCTATAGTATCTTCCCAGATATATAACATTCACCTAAAATCTAATAAAACAAGATTCTTATTTATGGTTTGATTTAGAAGTGTATTTTATTTGCTAATCAAGATGTTTATTCATCACTTGACCCACTGTGAAATCACATGCTTCAGTTACTATAATAAAAACTCTTCTATGATACAACATTAATACAAAATAACAACTGGGTCAAATACAAACCATTTAGTAAAGTCTTATTTTTCTAAAATAAAGAACAAATCCACTTAACTGTTATCTTCTAAGCCTACCTGGGATTTATCTTGTTCAAGTCTTTTCTTCTGTCTGACAATGTCTTCTAGGTGATACACTGATCTGGCTACAACCGGGTCGATATCAAACAAATCATGAGATGTCAGTGAAGTTTCCTGCCGCAGCATCCACTTATAGAAGGGTAAACCCAGGGGAAGGTCCACCTGAAAGGGAAAATGCAAAATATTTTAACTGTCACTCTAGAATTACCTCAATTTTCTGATACTTCAAGAGGTCATTTAAATAGGTCAAGTAATTCCCAAGAAAGAAAATAATATATTTAGTAACTGTTTCTCCCCCTACATGAAATGCATTGGCTCAATCTGAGGCCCCGATCACTGTGGAAAACTTATAATACTGAAGAACCCTATTTAAATACCAACACTAAAAAGAATTTTTCAATGGTGGATATATTCTCCATAACACGTTTTACATGAGGGCCTCTGAAATACCAAGAAGTACTTAAGGCATTTTAGTCTATTTTGGGGAAAGTAAACCCAATTCCACAGTAGCCTGTATTGTTCAATATTCTGAAGCAAGAAATATTTAAAACAAGAACATTGTATTTAAAATAGAAAAATTAATGAAACTTCTAAAATAACTGAGAAACTGCCTACTCTTCAGTTAAAATGAAATTGTAAGCTTGTAAATTTGGCCTTAAATAAAAATGTCTTAAACACACTGACAAAGTACCTCAGAAAACGGGAAAAGAGGAAAGAAGAAAAATCCAGAAATACTCAAACCTCTGTGAATACTGACTACTTAGGTTATTTTCACAACAGCATGTTTACAGAAATTTAATGAGGTTGAGCTATATGCTCATGCTTTCCTGCTGAATTAAAAAGGTAATGTCAAACACTTTAAAAAATAAAATTAATACCACCCTTAATATTGCCTGATTCTCTGAATCCTTGCTACTCAAGGAGCGGTCTACAAACTGGCAGCTGGGTATCCCCTGGAATCCAGTATAAAAACTTGGAATCTTGGGCAAAGGACAGTCTCACCCCTATCCTACTGAATCAGAACTGGCATTTTAAACAAAATCCCCAAATAATTCATATGCATGCTAAAGTTTGAGAAGCACTGCTCTAAAATACAGCATTAAAGTGCAGGGGACTGATGTACTTTCACGGAATATTACACAACAAAATTGTAGAAAAGCAAACCATCTTAAACTTACCAATCTGAAATCCATGATAGCCTTGGCCATTAACTTTCCTAAGAAGCGAAACTTCATCTTAACCTTTGCGATATGAGCTGGCTTAGCTGTCCTACCAAAGGGAAGTGCAAACAGGCCCTGGAGGTTTTGAATATACTTGGTCCCTTCTTGGTTTCCTGTAAAATAAGCAGTTCACCAATCTTTAGACGGTATTTCTAAAAATAAAACAAAACAAAACAAAGCCTGGACACTAAGAACATTTAAGAAATTCAGTATTCTGAAAATTAGAGAGCAGATCACCAAATGAAGTCCTCCAGAGCTGGAAGGGCCTCCCCTTTTGATAAATGAGAAATAAGAGGCTGAAAGAAATGAAGGTCAGAAAGCATGGTCCTCCATTAGAAATTAAACATATTTAACGAATTGTAAGAGTCTGTTACCTGATCCGAGTAACACCAATTGACGGGACTAAATCACAGATTAACATTACCTTTTGGATTGCTAAGAGTTATTTCTTCACCTCTCCAGAGACCCAAGTCAGCTCTCTGTAGTTCCTGAGATACAAGTGCATAAAACTCCAGTGTAGGCCCAAGACCTGTACCAACCTACAGAAGAACACAAGTAGAACAATTTCAAATTTTAGAAATTGTGGTGCTTTTTTACCTGCTAACCTCTTGACAATGTGGACAACAACAGCAACTGTTCACCAGCATGCTTTCAAGATCATTTTCCCAAATCTCCTGATTGGATTTATTCATTCGATCCTGGTCGCCTGGAATAAGAACTTAGCAATCTTTTATTATTTCCTACTCCTTATGGTGCCAACATTTTAATTGAATGGTTTAAGCTTGTACACTGATAATATTACTGTTGTGGCTATATATCTTTCCTTCAGGCAACAAGACAGCACTGTCTGCATATGGAACCTTTTCCCCTTTTTCTCTTCGGTGAACTGTTACCCCAAACCAATGCAAATATGTCACCTTCCCAGGAGAAGCTTCCCTATCTGCCCAAATAGTTAATTTGCTTCTTTTTCTTAGGACTTACAATACATTTCAGCTATTTAAGTACTTATTACATTACTTGACCACAATTTCATTATATACGTGTGTATTTCACAAGCGGATAACTATTTTAGTTACCTTGTGTCCACTATAGTGCCTGGTACATCTAGGCACTTAACAGAGGTCTGTTGAGTAAAATGTAAGTAAGGGAAGGTCTGAATCCTCACCAGAACCCACAGGGTTAACAGCCTCACACAGGATACCAATGCTTCTCAAGCCCCTTAGTGCAGTGGAATCCCCGGGAGCTTTATCAACATGCACAGATGGGGTGGCCATGTCCTGAAGAGTCTGACCTGGTACGTCTACTCTACAGTCTGGGCACTGTTATTATTAAACAAGTTCCAAAGGTGACTGGAGAACCACCCCTCCATGAGATGTGTGATATGAACCACGAATGGGATGGTGTTCACAGCCTAGGCATTGCTTCATGTCCTATCAGCTCAGATAATTCATATTATAGTTAATAGGCTAAATCTAATGGTAAATCCTGTCAAGAAAGCTATATTTCATTTATATAATAAATTACTTGTAAATAAAGGACATTACTTTACCATTTTAACAATTACTATAAAAAATGACCCACACTAGCTTAAAAGATTAGATGTTATCCACCAAATGTTTAACTCTGACTTTCAACACAGAGATTTGCTTAGACCTGATGGCACTTTCTTGATTAACCCCCATGCTTCTATTAGAATTCCACATCAGGAAACAGAATCACTATTCACCCCGAAATGAATGCTCCAATAAAAACCTTAGAACCATCCTGTCTCTTCTCTAACTCCCACAATTCAATCCATCTGTAAATACCATAAGCACTACCTTCAAAATATGTTCTAAACTAATTACTAACTTTACCCAGCCACCATCCTCTCTTAAAGACCACTACTGCAACATCCTCATAGATGGTCTCTGTACTAGCTCCCCAACATCTTACATTCCATTCTCATGGTAGCAAGAGTGAGCCTTACATTAATGAAACACAAGTTCATGTCATCCCTTTGCACCCTCCAAAAGTTTCCCACCTTATTCAAAGCAGAGCTCCAGTTCTTATCATGGCCTGCATGTCCTACATGGTCCCTTCCTGCCCCCCACCTCTGACCGTGACTCCCCTGCCCTTGGCTCACTATGTTCAAGCCACACTCATCCTCCAATAGGCCAGGAATGCTCCCTCTCTGTTCTTTTGCTAGACATACTCTTCTCCCAGATAGCAATGACTCACCTTCACTCAAATGTCCCTCTGAGCACGCTACCCTTTCCCAACATACTCCACCCTCTTATTGTGCTTTGCTTTTCTTTACCACACAGTCTAACATATGTGTATATGTGTATACAAGTGTGTATTGGCCTTCCCAAACAGAAAGATAAGCTCCACAATGGAGGGAACTTTGTATATTCTTTTCTACACTGAATCTTACGCACTGGAGGAGAAAAGAGAGAGGAAGAGAAAAGAGAAACAAAGAAAACCCTGCAGTAACATCTGGTATCCACCAGATGGTGCTTTAAATCCAGTTAATTCTCCTTTTGGCATAAAATTATCCCAGGCTAAACAGAAGTCACAGATCAAATTAATCTATTGCCTTCGTCCAAACACTGTTATTTCTAAAAGTAAAACAGGCTTAACTTAAAATATTAAATCACACAGTGTAACTAAAAAGCACTTTCCTCTCTGAGTCTGTGGCAGGTGGAAGGCCCAGGTCACATTTGCTCTGACAATACAGGCCCTAACCTGGAGCTGGCCAGCATTTCCCTGCAGACCGACCTGATCTATTCAGGGATCTTCATTCTACCCAACCACACCATTAAAAGGGTAACTACTTTGGTTTTGCTTTGTTTGTTTGTAAGGAAAGAAAAGTATAAAAGTCTAGAAGCAAAAACAGAAAAACAAAAAAGTCTGACAACTTGTCTTAAAATGAAGTCTTTTTCTTTCAAAGTTAACACCTGCATTTACCAGCACTTATGTGACTGGTAGTATTCTAAGCGCTTCACACATTTCAGCTCATTTAATCATTCTAACAACATGATATGATGAGGCCTCTGCTGAGACGAGGACATTGCTCAACTTCACACAGCAAGTAAGTGGGGAAAAGCCAGGCTCTACAGTCCATGTTCCTGATCTTGCACCATCCCAAAGGGGACTGGGTCATTTTTAGCCCTAATCCCTCAGGCCTGGATGGCTTTCTGAGCCCATAAATTGGTTAGCCAAGGGAAGAATTAAACCAATCATGTCAATTCAGGATAAGCCCATTTTGATCTGACTTTTTGATTGGGATTCTTCTAAGCCAGTTAGAAATTTTTCCTAATGGCCATTAGCTGACTTGGAAAGTTGAATCTGATTCACCACCTGAAACTCTATGTATCTATAAAGCCAGTACTTGGGGCGTGGGGAGTGGGAGATGCTACCTCCCCTCCCACAGTGAAGCCAGCTCCTGAAATGTTTCTCCGAGTCAACAGGTAAGATCCATCAAGGAAGATCACAAAATCTTGATTTGTGCATCAGCAATCCAATCCTGGTACTTAGAACAGTCAGTGTCAAGCCAATCTGAGCTTATTTAGGTTTCATATAAGATGTAATTTTAACAGAACCATGAAGTATTAGAGAGGAAGGGATATTCCTGGCAAGAGAAAAATATGTTGAAGTAAAAAAATAAAAAGCATAGTTAAAGAGAGTAAGCACACCAAGATGTGTGGTGTGCTTTAACAAGCAAAGGTCTTGCAGACTTATGAGTAAGAAACTTGGATACATAAATATCTAGAGCAGTATACTCTGAACAACAGGCATGATCAGAGTGAATTCAAAAGAAGATCCAAGTTTCTTATCCCAGCAGGCAAGGGCCTCCACCCCCATCTGGACTTCTCTCTCTCTACCTTCTCTCCCAGCACTTCCAGAGTGGCACTCTCTTCTGACACTCACCACCAAGCCCGATGCTTGGCTCAATCCCCACCTCCTGCAGGAAGATGGTCCTTCAATCCTCCCCTTCTGTTCCACTAAGGTCTAACTCAAGAGCTTACTTCTGCACAAGGCCTTCCCCACACACTTTGAGGAAAGCCTCATTCACATGTACTTATACCACGTTACTTGCCAAACCCTTTGGTACTTTCATCCTGTGTCTCCCCAGCTATGCTGGTAATCGTTTTGAGTGCGGGAACTATGCTCTAACTTGGATCCCTAGCATGCAGTATACCTCCCAGCACACAACTTAAATTTTAAATTTTGGTGAGTAAATACTCTTCAGTTAGCTTTCTGAAAGTCTTAAAAAGGAGAAAATACTTTAAAAAATGAATGCAAAATCAAATTCATGATTAAAATTACTTGTATAGCTACAGATAATATTACAAATTAAACTGCTAAATCTATACAGTGGTTACCACAAGCCAGGCACTGCTCTGTCTCTCCACATACATGAACTCCATCACAGCTATGAGCTTGTACTACTATTATCCACATTTTACAGATAAGAAAACTGAGGGGCAGAGCAGTTGGCTATTATAAATAAATAATTGGTATAATGGAAGGTCTGGAAATTTTAAGTACGTAAGAGGTTCAAAGAAGTCGGAAAACTCTCTAAGTTTTGTCTTTAAAAAAAAAAAAAAAAACATAGGCAAGAGGAAGAGAGAAAGTATCCCCAAGAGACTCAATAAAACAAAACTGTCTTTACTTGCTATCTACAACACAGGTCAGGCAAGCTACAACTGGTGGGCCAAATCACAGTGCTAGCCATTGTTTTTGTACTGTCTGAAAGCTATGAATACTTTTTACATTTTTAAATGGTTGAAAAAATCTTTAATATTATTTCTCGATGCGTGAAAATTAAATGAACTTCAAACTTCAGTGACTATAAAGTTTTGTTGGAACACAGCCATCATTCATTTATATGTTGTCTATTGCCACTTTCATGCTACAAAGGCAAAATTGAGTAGTGATGGAAGCTGCTGGACTCACACAGTCTTTATTATTTGGTACTTTTTACAGAAAAGTTTCCCAAGCCATGGGTATACAATAAGCCTAAATGATTTATTAAAGAAGTTAACTAATAATTAAGTTTATGAAGGTCATAGAAAACAAATTAATAGACAGAAACCAACTGTATTTCTATAAACCAACAACAAACTGAAAATTGAGTACCATTTTTAACACCATCAAAAAACAAACAAAATATTTCGGGAGAAATGTAACGTGCAAGAAAGGCCTAAAGACCTAAATTATGGAACAAGACTGAGAAAAATTAAAGACCTACCAAGTGGATAGCTACACTACGTTCATGGATCAGAAAATGTAATACCATAAACATGTCAATTCTCTTCAAACTGATCAAGCTGATTCTAAAATTTACATGAAATACAAATTGAGAATAAGCAAAAAAAACTTTGAAAAAGAAAAACAAAGCTAGAAGACTCACACTATTTGATTAAAACTTACTATAAAGAACAGAATAGAAAAATCTTGAAAGAGGCCCAAACATCATAGTCAACTGATTTCCAACAAAGGGGACAAAGTAAATTCAACAGAAGAAAGAACGGTTTGTTCAACAATGGTACTAGAAAAACTGAATGGCCGATCTTTTTTTAAAAAAGCAAAAGAACTGCAACCCTTAATCGATGCCATATTTAAAAATTAACTTAAAAGTGATCATAGACTAAGAGCTAAAACTATACAACTTCTAGGACAACACATAAAAAAGAATCTTTGAGATCCACGGTTTAGTGGTAGATTTCTTAGGATGCAAACAGCACAAACGAGAAAAAAAAAAACTGATAAAACTGGATTTTATCAAAATTTAAAACTTCAGCTCTGCCAAAGACATTTTATAAGGAAATGAATAGATATTTCACAAACTGGAAGAAAACAGCCAAAAAAAGTGGGCAAAATTCATAGATACTTCTCAAAAGATATGTGAATGGTCAATAAGCAATGAAAAAATGATTAATATAGCACTAGTCACCAGGGAAATGCAAATTAAAACTACAATAGATATCACTATAAACCCATTAGAATACTTAAAATTTAAAAAACTTCCAACACCAAGTATTGGTGAGAACTTGAAGCAACTAGAACTCACATACATACATACATTACCGGTGGGAATATAAAACGTGACAGCCACTTCAGAAAACAGCTTGATATTTTTTATAAAGTTAAAACATATCTTACCAAATGACTCAGCAATTTGATGCTGAAGTATTTGCCAAAAGAAAAATAAAAACATATGTCTGTCTACACAAAGACATGAACACAAATGCGTATGGCAGTGTTAATCAAAATAGTCAAAATCTGGAAACGACCCAAATGTGCATCAACTCGTAAACACATCATGTTGCATCCATAAAATGGAATACTACCCAGTAATCAACAACATGGATGAATTTCAAAAAGCATGACGTTAAGTGAAAGAAGAGTGACAAATGGCTACATACAGCATGACTTCATTCATTATGACAGTGTAAAAAATATCAAACTATAGAGAAAGGAAACAGATCAACGCTTGCCAGGGGCTGGGGATGGAGGCTGGAGAGATGAATGGTTGCAAAGCGGTCTGAGGGAAACCTGCTGTGGTGATGGGACTGTTCTTTATCTTGATGGGGTAGTGGTTTCAACTGTATACATCTGCCAACTCTCAGAACTGTAGATTTTTAAAGTATATAGTTTATTATTTATAAGTTTTATCTCAGTAAACCTGATTTAAAAAAAAAAAAAGGCAGTCCAAACATTTTGAAAGCTATTAGCTCTTTAAATTATCCTCTCACTTTATCAACTTAAAAACATACTTAAATAAAAATATGCTTTTATGCCAGGAATAAACTTATCTTTTATTATAGTCAAACTTTTGAAAAATGGAGAACTAAGAACAAATCATTCAAGAAAAAACAGAGCAAATCTTAGTTTTTAGCAAAATTTGCCAACTGTCTTTCAGAATTTCACAGCACCAAGAAACTCAAACGACAACTTTATGAAGAGCACAAGTTAGGCTAAACGCCATCACCAGACTTGGAAGCTCACCTCATTTTCATACTGGATTTCTAACATGGCCCGTGAGCTGCCAAGGTCCTGCATCACAGACTCGGCTTGCTTCAGCAGCTCCTCTCTGTTCACAGTACGCTACAAAGAAAGCACAAATGTGAGGAAACTATGCTTTACATTACACTTTAATAAACAGGTGGCATTTTTTGAAGTGCAAAAAAGTCAATTCAATTATTAGCAAATTATTTCTTCAAATGCATACCTCAGAAAACGTTAAGCAGCAGCTGCACTGCTACGAACATCAACATCAACCTGACCTATATGAAGGAAAGCTAGATGCAAGAGTAATTATTAATTTATTTTGAGGTCATGGAGGTTTAGAAAAGTCAAGCTGGAGAAGACAGACCTCTGTAACTTTGCCAAACATCATTGTAACTCAAGGCTGCAGTTTCATGAAACCTCCCTGCATACATCTGTAGTTAGATGATGGAGAAATAGGTATGGAGATAGCGAGTGAGACAGGTGAGCTGGAAACCTATTGGCTCTGACCTGCCGACATTCTACAAGCACTACTACAGAACTTTATCAGGTCATTAAATATGAAGTGTCTGATTTTGAATCAACAGTTTAGTTTATTATATCTCAAACGAGAAGTAGTACAAGTAATCAAAATATGCACCTAACCTATCAACACAGTTTTGCCATCTCAGTGGTAGATTGTTTATGCCAGCAGTAAAGAAGCCTGGAGGAGCCAGTGGCAATGAAATCGCAAAAGGTCTTTTCCACGGCTTGTTGATAATTGAATATTTTTCTTTGCAAGAAGTGGTTCAAAGCCTGGAAGAAGTGGTAGTCATGTGGTGCAAGGGCTAGTGAATACAGTGGATGACAGAGAGTTTCCAAGTCTAGGCTCTATAGTTTGAGCAGCATTGTTTGTGAGACATGTGGTTGAGTGTTGCCTTGCAAGAGGATTGGCCTGTCTCTAGTGACCAGTCTCAGCTGTTTAATCGTAAACATCCTAATGATTTCATTCAATTGGTTGCAGTAGACATCTGCTGTAATTGACTGACCAGGTTTCATGAACCTATAGTGGATAATACCAGCACTGGACCACCAGACACCATTAGGTATTTTTTGATGAATATTCAGTTTCAGACTGTGTTTCGGCACATCATCTTTATCCAACCATGTGCTGAATGCTTGCAATTATCAAAAAGAATCAATTTTTCATCACACGTAACAATATGGTGTAGAAATGGTTCTCCTTTATGTTGTGACAGCAAAGAAAGGCAAGCTTTGAGACAACTTCTCTTCTGACACTCATTTAATTCATGTAGAACCCATCTACCCAACTTTTTTACTTTGCCCATTTGTTTCAAATGGTCCAATATTGTTGGAATAGTAATGTCAAACCTTGCTGCTAATTCATGTGTAGGATGAGATGGATTCGTTTCCACTACAGCTTTCAGCTCATCATTATCCACCTTGGTCTCAGGTTCCCATGTGGCTCATTCTAAAGGTTAAAATCACCAGAATGGAACTTCTCAAACCATTGATGTACTGTGCATTCATTAGCTACATCCTTCCCAAACACTCCATTGATATTTTAAGCTGTCTACACTGCACTGGTTCCACAACAAAACTCGTATTTGAAAATAACACAAATTTTTACTTATCCATGGTTTTACAAAAATTGCTCTAAAAAAAATTTGATAATCACAAAGCAAAAAGAATGCATTTCAAAGAATGAGGATGTACCTTCACAATAAAAATAATACAAGAAGTGTCAGAGTGAAATGTTAGAAATTATCAACAAACTTAGTACTTCAGGAAATCAGACATTTCATACTTAATAACGTAGCAGTAATGAGATACACGGGGGTGATAAATGTCCTGCTAGATTTCTAAATCATGCCAACACTACTGTTTATCGAATCCCAATGGGACAAATGAAGATAATACCATGGTTTTTAAGTACAATATTGCTGTATGTTTTGTTTTGCTTCTCCTTATAAATGCAACTCTCTCCCTTTTCTATATTATTACTAACTAAATGGCTCTTATCTCTAAAAGGAGATAAAGGCTTTTGGAAGAGAGGCTTAAATCCTCAGAATAAAAGGGGCAGATGACAGAAAAGTCCTGAGTAAGACAGTACAGGTCAGAGTGTAAGACTGGTTCTCAGATGGCAAATGGCTCAGCGAACTGTAGTTTATGCAACACTGAGGATGACTGGTATAGAGATTCAGAATACATTAAGGATTTTGTTTCTTTCTCTTCTAATTGGAGTGATTTGTTGAGGTAATAAAATGGGTCTAATTCTAATTACTGTGTTAGGGATCAATTTTAAAAGGGAGGCTACAGTTTGAGTTCCTAATTTAGAAAGAAAAGGAAGTCTCAGTAAGACAAGACAAGATTCTTTCTTGGTGCAAGAGTTATGGCAACTATAAGGGAAAAAAAGAATCATAAAAATTATTTTAGAAACTGGGGAGAAAGTACTCTCAATGGAGGATAAAAAAGAATCACACATAGCCCAATTTCAAAAGACTGACAGGGAAATATGGCTCACAAGGAGATGACTGTGACTAAGGTCTCCAAAACTAAGAGGTCAACCAATATTAGGTACACTACATTTCTAGTTTTCCCATTAATTTGAAAAGTTCAGTTTATTTAAATATTTTGGGGAGAAACTTACTTTTTTTCTATCCAATCTAGGTGCAACTCTGCTATCTTGAGAATCAGACTGGTTAATTTCTGGGTTGGTATCAAGTAATCTTTGCATTGCTCGGTCCCGATCAAATGCAGTTACATAAAAAAGCATTTGCCGGGTATCAAAAGGAAAGAAAAATGGGCTGTAAAAAGATGCAATACAAATTTATTATCCGAATAAGAATCAGAAACCACCACCAACATCAAAATCTCTATTAGAAATAACTTTTGATATGATATAGAATAATTATGAATGAAACCAATAAAAATGATCTAGGCAAATTAATTTTAAAAATTTTCATAATTCTTGCATGAAATTTCTGTGATCAAGCAATAATGCATTATGTAGCCTTTCAATATAAAATCTGAAATTTAACTTTTAAAATCCTACACTTAAGTCTATCCAAGATGATCTTTAATCTACTCCAAGCCTGTTAGGAACTATAACATGACTAATGAAAGCTGTAAAATTATGACCACCACTTCATGAGGCTGCCAAACCTTCTCCATATTAAGTGAACTTAGTGACCCCTCCCCAAGCCACATATACATAAGAAATGGCTTTACTATTTCATGATTCTCCTCCCAGCTTTGCCATTTCTAAGTGACTCAAAACTGCTAAAAGGCAGCTATTGATTTTTAAAGACTGAACCCTGCAGGAACAGGGTTCGTAAGCCCTCCTGCATCTTGATGCATGATTTTGGTAATCCTTGACAGAAAGCTGCCAACAGCATTTACTATGATGACCTGAACATTCTGCACCTGTTCTGTCCAATATGGCAGTCATGTGAGGATGTGACTGAAAAAATCAATTTCTAATTTTACTTAATTATATATAACTAATTCAAATGTAAAAAGTCAGATATGGCCAGTGGCTACTGTATTTACTGGTGCAGTTCTAGAGTCTCTGACCCAAAGAGGCTCAGAGAAAAAAGCAATTACACCTTTGGAGACCAATTTTATGACCACAGAGGATTTAATTCTCAAATATCCTTGTATACCTTCCTATTTCTTATATATAGACACATACCATCAAGGAGATTTAGTACCAGCCAACTTATCTAATCTGTTTGAATGCTAAAGCTACACTATTAAGCACATAGTGATCAAACAGAACAGTGTTAATGAACATTTAATCAGGTTGATAATTATTAGGTTTAATAAGGCCCACTTAAAGATAATGTTCCTGTTACAAAATTATATAAAGACCAATCCGATAACATTCCCGAGGCCACCATTACAGAGGTAACTGTCTTACCAGGTTTTTCCTAGCTCAGTAAGCCATGTTGGGATGTTTCCTGTCATGATTACTAAAGGATCTTGAAGTTGCCTATTTGCTTTTGCTGTTAACTTACTGTTGTTAAATTCACCAGTTGGAATAATCTCCTTGCACATTGCATTCTGTAAAATGTTAAAAAAAAATTCTACATGTAGTAAAACATTACGATTATATTCACAATCTCTTCTTTTATCCTCGAATACATGCAGAATGCCTAGATTTCACCTGCTGGTTTCCAACATATAGTATATAGCTTTTCATTGGTGTATCTCAACTCAAAATACATTGCTAAACCCCAGCCCAACCCCTACTTCCCCCATGGGCTGCTGTTGCTGGCTCAATCACTGATGTGGCAGCTAACATTTCATGAAAGCCCAATTACTTTCCAAAGGCAGTAAGCAACTTTCACCAAATTTTTTACTTGATATAAATTTTTGGTAAAACTTACCTGAAGAATTTTAATTATAATAAATCCATGTTCAATTTTCATGTTGTAGCTTAATTTAATTAATTTATGGCTAGGGAAGATTTTATAAATCTGCCAAGAGAATTAATCTAAGAATGTAGGCCAGGGGGGAAAAAGTGGGAGAAAAGTTTCCACTGATGAGTACATGGTACTTCACTAGGCTAGGATCCCTGCAATTGGCTGAATCACTGTTTCTGTTTCTAACGCAACAGGAAATTCATCAAACAGACACTATGAGATAACATGTCATAAACAACAGACCATGAAAACTTCGTAAGTGGGTAATATTACTCACATCATACAAGTAATACCAGTATCGACTGATGGCATGTAAAACTCTTAAAAGTAGGATCACATCTAATGACGGGTCTTCAAAGGTTATATTTTCAGGTGGTGTGGGAATGAGGTAAACTTCTAAAGGATTTGATACTGATGGGCATACTCCATCTAGAGGGCAAAAGATCAAAGTAAATTTTTGTTTGTTTGCTTGTGTTCTTTTTTTTTGAGACAGAGTCTCACTCTGTTGCCTAGGCTAGAGTGCAGGGGCAGCATCACAGCTCACTGAAACCTCAAACTTCTGGGCTCAAGTGATCCTCCTGCCTCAGCCCCCTGTGTAGCTGGGTCTAGAGATGCATGCCACCACGCCCAGCTAAGTTTCCTATTTTTGGTAGAGACAGGGTCTCACTCTCACTCAGGCTGGTCTTGAACTCCTGCCCTCAAGCAATCCTCCCATCTTGGCCTCCCAGAGTGCTGGGATTACAAGTGTGAACCACCACGCTCGGCCCAAAGTTAGTTTTGATGAGCTAAAAAGGCTAAGCCAATGGAGCCCGTGTCTTACCCCAAAAACAGTAACCAGAGTTGTTGTATTTAATGTTTTACGTATTTTTTTAGAGTATTGATAGCTTAGACTTTTTCCCTTTTATCTATAAAATGTCTAGGCTCATGAAAATTACACTTTCTCCTCCCCTATCCAAATAAACATTATGAAGAAGAAAAACAGAATCATTTGCATTTCTCCCTTATACCAGAAACAATAGCTAACAATCAAATGGCCAGAGGAATAAAAACTAACCATTTAAATTTAAGTTCACCATTACAGAAATCTTCTGGATTTTTCATATCCAACTTAAACCTATCATATAAGATAGATGAAAACCTCCAAATTATAAATTTGATAAAGACACTTGGTTATTTAACCCACAGCTTAGGACTGGGTAGACTGTGATAGTTTTCAAGCAGGGTCTATGATTTCTTTGTTTTTAGATTTTATTAAGTAATAGCATTTTTTAAAAAAAGTCTGAAGGTTTGAAACTGTTGCCATTTACTTTTACCAAGTAAAATAATAATAATAAAAAAAATCACAACGCTATCACTTCATGAAAGAGCATTTTTAAACACCAAAATGAAAAATGACAATCAAAAATTAAGAGCCTTTTAAATAAAACAAACTTGGTTTTATGGGGGGGAAAAATGCTAAAATGCCCTTATTTCTGTGTACCAGGGAAACCAAAGTTTGAAAATTACTGTGACCAGGAGCGCCCACCCCCATTAAGCTAAGACACTGTTACCACCATACAAAAAGGGCTGGAGGGGGTTGCGTGGGGGAGGGGTTTTGGGAGGAATATTAGGCTGGAAGGAAGTACTGCAAAAGAAAATAAGTCAATTGGGAAGTGGCTACTACATTCTGTAGTCACTGTATTATCTGGCATCACTTTTTATAACTTCCGTAATTGTTAAATTATACTACTGTAATGAATGACAATAAAAATTAAGGGCCAATCTGTCAATGCCCAGCCACTGCCTTCAGTCTCTTCTTTAGTGAATGTGTTCTACAATAAAATTTGTTTCGGCCTTCATGAAAACATGAATTCTTAAAAAATTGGAGTAAGAGTTCTGTTTCAAGGTAGTTCTGAGCCTGTGGAGTAGACACCATGAGTGAAGCTCACCTTTCAAACTGAAAAAATTTATGGACAAGAAGTTATCACCGAAATTAAATGGTGGGAGACATGTCCAAGGAATATTATGGGTATTTGATCCTTTTATGAATCTTGTGATGGATGAATGTGTGGAGGTGGCAACCAGTGGGCAACAGAACAATATTGGAATGGTGGTAATATGAGGAAACAGTATCCTCAGGGTACGAGCCTGGGAATGAGCATAAATAATGGATGTTCAGCAGAGAAATCCACGTCCCCTCTCCAAAGGGCCTGTTTAGTATGATGTAAAAATCAGGTCATGTCCATTTACACAACTTTTTCTTAAATAAACTTTTGTAATAGAAAAAATAAATTCTTTCCCAATTTTCTTTCCAAATTAAATTTTGTAGGTACTTAATTTTTCGTTTTCTAGATATTAAAGTCAAGGATTCAATTAAAAGCAATCAGACTGTTGTAATTTCATTTGCTTCTAAATTATATTGAAAGATTTACTGTTAGATATAAATCACTCCATTAAACTCATGAAAACAGGAAGACTACTACCTGATAGCAATCTACTTTTCCCTTTATGTTTCATCTTACCGTGCCATAACTCATCATGTTTTTTTGCATTCCTAGGGGAAGTTTTTGTTGGAGCTGTTTGGGCTCTTCCTCTTTTACCACCAACACAATCTTTATTACTTTCCTCATCCTCTCGCACCGGTTTGTACCTAAAATAAGATAGTATGTAAACCAAATGTAGATTTTAAAACTAAAAATTATTCTACAAAGCCAAATCCAAGCCACAGACTCCAAACACAGTCACCAAAAGAACTCTTAAGACTATCCTTTCTCTCTCTCTCCCTATTTTGGATTCAGAGAATTAACAATGACACTTCTTCCTAAAAGAGAACACCCAGAGACCACCTTTCCCAGGAGGGACCACCTAAGGAACTCAAAGGGTAGTCCTGGGAAGAATGGCTTTCTCTTCAAATGTAAGTAGCAGGCAGACACAGAAAATGCAGGAAGCTGCATCCAAATGCCTCTGAGGATTCAGAGATGCTAAATTTCTTAATAACTAATGAAATACCATCTTATGGAAACATTTTCTTAAACACCTGAAATAAATCTAGAAAAGTAAATGTAAACCTTGATTATTGCCCATAAATATATGTTTTCTAGTAGATTGAATGAGGAGGCTACATATTCATATGTATGTGCACATAACCGAATATTTGAAGTCGCTTTCAATCATTAAAATGTAGGACTAAGGACCTCCTCTCCTTATGAAAGTCAGCCATTAATTTAAATATATATTTATATGTAATATTAAATACATATTTAAATATACTATATTTTATTATATCATATATTTACTTTATTGAAATGTTTTATTATATTTATTATGTAATAATAAATACAAAATAAATGAATTCTAACATACAGTTTTCAAAGTTCATGAAAAACCAAAGGAAATAATTTTCCAACTTGCCATATTGTATGAGTCTTTGTCCAAATCCCAGCTCTCCCTAGAGGATTGCTCTCATCATCTGTGGATTCCCTTTCATCTTCTGCCTGTATGCTGAACTGCCGTACTGCCTGATACACAGTCATGTTATACGGTAGCAAATGTTCTCCAATGTAAAACTGTAGCCTATGTCTTACATTTCCTGAATTTAAGAACTGAGCAGCCTAAATAAAGCAAAGCAAAATCCATTTAGCTATAGGCCTTGACCTTTATATAGTACAGTATAACACGGTGGGAACAGGACCGTACCAGAGACTCATCTATTTCTTCATCTGACCCATCATCATCACTGTCTTCATCATCTTCTCTTACTCTCCCATATCCTAAAGAACCAAAAAGGGTATTAAATTCCTAGCAATTTTAAGTGTCAAAAACAAAAACACAACAAATCCTGTATACACTGGTTAAACTAATATATTCTTAGAAAAACATGTAGAGGTTGAGTAACCCTATTTGAAATGCTTGGGACCAGAAGTGTTTCACATACTGGATTTTTTCAGACTTTCAAATATATGCATATATATAATGAGATATCTTGGGGATGGGACACTAGTCTAAACACAAAATTCATTATGTTTCATATATACAAGGCCTAAAGCTAATTTTATAGAGCATTTTAAATAATTCTGTGCACGAAACAAAGTCTGGGGGCACCGAATCATCAGAAAGCAAAAGTGTCAGGTATGGAATTTTCTACTTGTGATGTTGTGTTAGCACTCAAAAAGTTTCCGATTTTGGAGCATTTCGAATTTCCAATTTTCAGATTTGAGATGCTGAACCTGTATATATTACACTGATCTATGGAGCAGAAGGTCTAAGAAAACTGTCGAATACAAAATATCATTTCCTCTGCATTCCAACAAAATAAGTTAACTCATCATGCAAGTAAACAGTGAACCCCTAAGAAGTTCAGTGTATGTCTACATACTAAATACAAAATAAATAACACGAAAACAAGTTCCTTTTGTGTAGGTTTTAGAAGAAACAGC
This sequence comes from Avahi laniger, assembly GCA_963575035.1. Lineage (NCBI taxonomy): Eukaryota > Metazoa > Chordata > Mammalia > Primates > Indriidae > Avahi > Avahi laniger. The sequence goes on along the minus strand of CAUYSK010048590.1, from coordinate 18,081 downwards.
ATTAAACAGAGAAACAATGCATACATCTCTTAATATTAATTTCATCACAAATATACATAAAAACATATATATGTAAAGTACCTCTAACTACAAGGTATCTCTCGATAGCTTGTACCAAAGCCAGGGGGTCGATTTTAACAGGTCCACCCTTCCACTGTTTCACATTTGCACAGTCTGGATGTCTTTGTAACTGGCATTTTAACTGATGTGTGTTGAAAAATTTTAAAGCCTGTGATCCTCTGTTGAGAGAAAAGCTCAAGATAATTTGTGAAAAAAAAGTTAGTCTATTATTTTCACAATCAATATATATTAATACAAATAAAGGCAAGATAATACAAAGCCTGAATTTTCTTAAGGATATTTAAGTATATATTTTCTTATAAAATAACCATGTACCAGGTTTTGTAAATGGTAAAGCCAGTAATTCAAGTTATTTAGCAAAAGTTACTATAAATAAGAAAAGATGGGTATGTATGCATGCATATGAAAACCTTAAATGAACATTCAATCTCTGTCCCACCATCAATCCATGTGAGCAGAAATATTTAGCCATAGATATTTAATTACTTCTCTGAAATAAAAATTCCTCAACTATTTGAGTATACTCACTTCTGCAATATTTTGCCCTTTCCTATTAAATCTATTTAAAAACAAACAAAAAACCCTCTTTTTTTGCTTTCAAAGATTTCAGTAACAAAATTACTTCTAAAACTAACATTTAAAATTTACTTTGCTATATATACTTTTGAATGAAGAAGTGTAACAGCTACAGCAATCGAAACCTGGTAATAGTATTTAATTGCTCGTTTTTGAAAACCTCTGACAGGAGTCAGATACAAACTTAAAACGTGGTTATCTATAAAAGTATGCAAATAGAGGTATGGAGACTATTCCATTGTATTAATATATGCTTATTTAAACATATAGATTGTACATGAATTTGGACAAAAATTAAAAGTTTCATGGTTTTCTCAACCATAGTTGAAAATATCCCTTTATTTCATAAACTCCAGGATAGTACAATGATCAAAATTGAATATCACACTCTATACTAAATTTCAAAGCAGGAAAAAAACCCCTAGTCCACACTGTGATTGCTTTATCTACTCAACGATGCATATTATTTTAATTTAATCACATTTTAAAAATATTTTTAAAACATCAGACCATGGATTTTAAAACTGAACTAATTTATCTTCTAGGCTTCCAGTCAAAATAATCCACAAAGCTTGTAACATTCCATAACACACAACACTTAATTTTTACAATTAATTCCTTCTTGAAGCACAAGTCTCTAAAACTATTATTGAAAAAAACAGAAACTTTTATTAAATTAGTAAGTTTAAAATACTTGTTCAAACCCATCAAAATACAACCACTTATAACCATTTATTTCACATATGAAATATTGCTCAGAATGTAAATATTTTATTATCTGCATCTATAAAGTTCTTAGAGAAGCTTTACATGTTAAAGTATATCAACTTAAGGAAAACTAAGCCTATTACAAGGTGCCAACGTAATCACTGGGTTATATATTTTTAGAACAACCTGTTTAAGACATATGGTATGATTTTAAAGATAAAAAGCATTTGATTTATTCTTTTCAGTACTCAATTTCTCAGTCATTATAACTGAATGTTCTTCGGGTACAAGGCTTTATCAGACCTCTTGCCACTTTATCTCAATGAAATTAAGCACCAAAGTCCAGTGGGGCAAGGGCATACCCCAGCAATGGTCCTTACCTGCCTCCTGTCCCATTTCCACTAGGGAAATCATGCACTTTTACTGGAAATTGTTCCATCTGGCTGAGGCAGTTGTTCATCTTGTGAACTAATGCCAACAAAGGTGCATTACCCACTGGTTCTACTCTTCCAATGGGCTCTTCTCCAGGAAGCTGAAGTTATAAATAAACCAACAGGTTAAGCAAGGCCTTCTGAAAATGGAACACTCCTCAACGAGAAAATTTAGTAAGTAATTTTACAAAAGAGAATCATTCATCTATTCATTTTTATCTTTTACGACAGGTTTGGCTGGAACATTTTCAAACATATTATTTGAATAAAAGCTCTTCTTTGTACGGCCTACAATCCCTATTCACAATTCTTAAATTCAAAAGGCTATGAAAACACAAGTCATTTGGTGGCAAAATCTAGCCCAGACAGACACGAGGCTATTCACTATATTTACCTATTTTAGTAAAAATATTTGTGTATTTTGCTGTAAAAATATTTAATGCATATGATTATACAGTGTTGTTTAGAATCCACTAGGGATATTAATGTACTGCAGACCACCGGAAACTCACCCAACCCCAGGCATTTCAGATAAGAGATTGCAGACTACCACATAATTTTAAGCATAGTACAAAGCTATCTCCGATACTGCCACACATCTAATAAATCTCCAATGAATATCAACTCTGCGTCAGGTACTCCCACAAGTTAGAATAATTCAAGCAGTATTCAAATGCCCATGAATACTGCAAGAGCATGGTGAAGTAGTATTGCTAATACACAGGAGAGTTATCCTTAACCCTATTACACAGATAATCCAGACAGAAGCTTCCCAAGGAATGCCTTCTCTTAAGCAGTTGTAAACAAGGAAGAATACTGTTAAGTCCAAGCATCCAGGAGTGATTACCCTATTGCTCTCACCCATTGACAGTAAAGGGAAGGGAGCCACTCTGTCGTTTCTGGCCTTGTAATCCACATTATAAATGGTGATTAAGTACCCTTGAATGGAATTGTTAGGACTGTGTTTTATATACAAAATGGAAACATGTCTCCTCTATCGTATGTCTACAGCTACGTTATGCCTATTTTCCTAAAAGAGGATATGACAGTATGTTTAAAAACAACTACTGTGAATAGATATTTCCACCATAGAAACTGTAGCATGAGCTTCATTAAATCATCATTTCATTGTTTTACTATTTATTTTGATAGATAGAAGCCCAAGGAATCCAACTGTGCATAAGCAAGTCAGAAATTTTTCCTCAATATCCTGACAAACACCTACTGGAAACAACTACTGGGATGAAAATATATGCATTAGTGAACACTAATTCTTATAATAAGATACACAAGCTTTATTAAATAACTTACCGGAGAAGAAAAAAATACATGGAGGAATCTCTTTAATCTGATCTCTCTGCTCACAGCATCCTTTTCACTTTTAGATGTCAAATAAAGCAACAGCTGCTTCACAAATCCGCTATGCTGGATTTCAAATGATGAAACATCTGACTCTGAGACTATGCTACGGATTTCTACAAGGCACTCAGCTCCACCATCCATCTGAAAGAGTTGGGAAGAATATTGCCATAATTATTTAAACAGCATTTACTACATGAACAATTCACATTCCTCCCCCAAACAAAACACATTCTCAATGCCTTTAAAAAAGATGGATGGGGAGTGGCATATTCTTAGTAAATCCTTGGAAAATATGTTCTTATATGCATACAACAATGCTCAATATTCCATGCCAAAAAAAAAGGTATCCATAATAACATAAGAAAACAAATCTTCACATTCAACCAATGTTGCTTGTTTAAAAGAAATTTTTTTTGTTAGCAGATGAGAATACAAATCAAAGAATAAGGGGCTATAATACGAGATAAAAGAATACAAGGCTTAGCTTTAAATTTATACATTCAAAATCTCAATAAAATGAACAATTTCTTGGAAAACGTACTACCAAAGTTGCTCAAAGTACATCAAAAACGTAAAACATAAAGAGAGAGAATCAGATAAAACATAAAAGGCTTATTATTAAACCTCCACTCTCTCTGAATACAATGAGACTGCATGGGGAGAGGGGTTAAGGAGAGGCCTGTCAACTCTTAATACCTACAGTTGAAGAGGACTTAGAAAAGAGATGTGCTTGAGGTGATGGACATTTCTAAAGTCTCTTCATTTGTCAAGAAATATGGAAGTGAAGGAAAGAAAGTCAAAGATGATCTGATTTAATGATAGAATGATGAAATCTGACAGTCAAGGGACAAGTAACAGAAATGTCAGCACAAAGGTACATGTGGGGTAAGAAAGTTAATTAATCTATGATAGCTAAATCTATGCAAAGCTAGAGTCAAGGAAAGCAGTAATAAGACTAAAGAGCTGCAGGAAGAGGCTGAAAAGAACTAGCAAGATGCACCGGACACAGTACCTGGAGGTTGAGTTGTTCGGTTGCAGCACAAAGTCTCTGAAGGACATTCAGTGCAGGGTTGCTTCCATCCATATTCTCAGAACTGAAATAATGCTCTACAAATTTATGTGCCTGCTCCTTAATCCAACCTTTAATTTTCTCTCTACAAGTAAGACAAAGGAGATATTGAAGTCTCAGTGCATGTAAAAAGGATCTCAATCATAATTTCTGACCAAGGTGAATAGTCACTACATTTAAAACCGTTTTTTGCCTACTGCTTATAGATCAGTACATTCAGATTCCATATTAACCAAATTAAATTTCACTTTAAAAATGGGCTAAGATGTACCCAGAGAATTGTTCAGGTATTTAAAATACCTTTCAGGTCATTACATGAATAGTAAACAAAATGTTCTAATTTCTTGGGACCCTACAATGTAACAGTTTCCTAAGTGTTCACCCAATTTTATATGACTGTTTTCTAAAGACATATCTGCACTGTCCTTTACTTGTGTTCCCTGGAGAAGTGAAAAACTATAGAGAAGAAACACGCACATGTTAGGTGTGTGATAAGCTATGATGAATGAAACCCACCTGCTTAAATTACAAATACTGATAGCTTCACAAATACATTTATTATTTTTATTAACTAAAATTCAGAACCACCACCAACCAAACCAAAAATCATGTTTTCCCAATGGCATTTGATTTTTCAAAACTTCTTATTTGTGAAGGAAATAATCCAAGTTGGGATGTTACATCCAGAGCCAAAAAAAAAACACCTCACAAAATGTAATTCCCAAGGAGTTTAAAAGCTGTAAGCTGGTGTGAAATTGTTTAGCTGACAGAGCTTCAAATTTTTTTTTTTTAAAAAAGGCTCTCCTCTAAAATCCTTATGTTCCACTGTAATGGGTAGAGAAATTTTATCATAAATATGTGTGGGTGTGGACAGAAAATGTCAGCTTTTCCTAGTAGAGAGGAACTGAGGAACAGCTTCCATGGGGAACATAATTTGACTGATTTGAACATATATGATTTCCAGTTAAATATGTTGAAAGGAGCTTTAAAATATAAGACTATAATTTAGGACAAAACCAGATGCAGAGTTCATTAATTAAGACCTACCTCATCTTTGAGATATGCTACTTCTGAGAAGAAATGGAAGTTCTGTGCCCATGTATCATCCCCATACAATAAATGTGCTGGCTGAATTAAGTGTTTAGGATATGAGAATATAAGCAACATAGATTTCCCCCCACTTCACCTATTATTGGATATGGTGTCCTTTGAGGCAGCCCTGGCAAGACCACTAACTCCTGCAGTTCGTGCTGGCTCAATGTTGTTGCTGTTGGACTGTGCACTTAACCGTCCCCATGTTTTTGGATTCAAGCTTGCCAGGAACGAAGATTTAGGTGACTGGGTAGTGGTGGGGCTTTTAGCTATGAAAAGAAAGGAGAACTACAGTTAAATCATTTTAGCACAATTGATGAAAAACAATTGATTCACAGTTTTAACATATTAAAAGAAAGAATTAAGAATACTGTGTCCTTAGGAAACTTAGGAAACCTAGGAAACCCAGGCGTACTTTAAGAGGTACTGGCAGTTTTAAAAAAGTATATTTCTGAAAGTGATCACTTTCCCCCTTTAACTCCCCATAGTTTCATCAAAGGGATTACCTTGATTGTCTACTTTGTCATCATCTCTGGGAGGTGAGTACTTTGGCCTTCTTGGCCCTCGTTTTGGTAGTCGTTTTCTCTTTAGAACATCACTTAACCGACTATCGCATGGGAAAATACGGAATAAGTTTAGTAATTACCACTGATTTATATCTTCACTCATTGAAAAAGCAAGCTAAAATGGCAGAAATAATGAGTTACCAAATGTTATGATGGTATTTTTCTTTTAGTGATTATTTATTTAATGCTGACTCTGTGCTAGTTATGTTCTAGAGGTGTACAGACACAGGAAATGATTAGTTCAGAAAATAACTAGGTATTTGACTATACTGAACTATTAAAAATAAAACCAAATAGGGTAGTAATTCTGTGTGTTCTTACATAATACATAAAGTACATAAAGCAAATACACAACACAAAGAACCAAGATAAAAAAACTGAGTATTCACCAGCTACAAAAAGAGTATGTTAAATATGAGTATATTTCTTTCCTAACCTAAACAGCAACAAGTAAAATATACATAGCACTTAGTGTCCATATTATCAAAGCATTTTCCAAACTGCTTACAATTTACTACCTAAAAAATTTCATGGTGTGGCAATGGCAATAACATCCTAAATGAATACATTTATGAACACTTTTGTGGGCTTTTAACCTGTATATAAATCTAGTGAGTGATAATGTGAGTAATCTACTTTGAATTAGAATCATATTAAATGGAACATGTGTAGCTTATGTTCTTAACATTAGAAATAGTTTGAAATAGTAATAGATTCTTAGAATGACAAAGCTACATAAGATGGAAAAGATGAAAAATGTTCTCATTCAGTTGGTCTTGTGACCCAGATAAAATTGGAAAAATTTGAAAAAATGTGGAAAAAGTCTTCCAACACCTGACATTTCAATAGAATATATTTAATTTGCTCAAATATGAATGACAATCAGGTAAAATGAACTTTCTAAGGATAAAAAACTTAATTAAACAAATCTTCACTTTAAAAATAAAAGTTAATATGAACTTTTCATTTGTGACCATATTGGGATACAGAACCACTTAAAGCTCTGAAAACACTTCAAGAAAAATGTTCTTTTCTCTCTCTCTGGAATCATGAACTGTTAGAATCTATAATCAACTCCAATTCTTTAATTTACAGTGGCTCAGAAATACTGCTTTTGTCTGAACTGTATCACAGTTCCCTGAAATTCACTGAGTATCTATGATATCTTGGGTACCATGCCTGCATTATACAGTAAAATCCTGTAGTAACTTAGGGTTACTACAGCAGCTAGGGGGTGGGCATGGGGCTCGGAAGGAAGTAAAGGGGATGGCAAGGATGGAAGGTTAAATGGCAGACAAAAATAACCTCAGAATCAGGAAAGCGGAAGCCCCAGAATTCTCCAAGTCCAATCTCCTCAGACTGGTCACATGACATGGGTACCACCTAAACTCAGCAACTTGCTAAAATAACAGACATTCTACCAGAAGTTCCAGGTTACCACAAGTCCTAGAACTGTCAAAATTCATATTTAAGCTAGAATGGACAATTGCCACCAGGTGGTACCAAAAGTAGCCATCCTCCCGCCCCCAGCTGGCTACTTGCTCAAGACAATGCTACCCTGCAGTTTACAGGATTAAATTGTTGGAACCTACTTGTTGATTATTACTGTTTTACCAAGATCTACTTTTCAGCTTAAAAGGACCAAAAAGGAGTACTACATTAAGTTCATTTCAAGTTTCAGAACAGATTTTGGATCATCATGTACTATTCACCTAGCAATATTAAATTCCTAACAGCAAAGAAACAAAAACACTTCTAGAATGTGATTTTTGTTTCAAATAACAAAATGAAAACCAATATGAAGGTTTGGTAACATTTTTAGTAGCACAATATAACAGAGATTAAAAGCTAATAAATAAATAATAGTAGAAAATTTTAACGACTCCCATTTTCCTTTATTAAAAGCAAAGGGCCGGGCGCAGTGGCTCACACCTGTAAATCCTAGCACTCTGGGAGGCCGAGGTGGGCGGATTGATTGAGCTTGGGAGTTTGAAACCAGTCTGAACAAGAGTGAGACCCCATCTCTACTAAAAATAGAAAGAAATTAGCTGGATACCTAAAAATATATAGAAAAAATTAGCGGGACATGGTGGCGCATGCCTGTAGTCCCAGCTACTCAGGAGGCTGAGGCAGAAGGATTGCTTGAGCCCAGGAGTTTGAGGTTGCTGTGAACTAGGATGATGCCATGGCACTCTAGCCCGGGCAACACTGTGAGACTCTGTCTCAAAAAAAACAAAAAAACAAAGTATTTGCTCCAATTTGCCAATGAAAGATAAATGGGGCCAGGCATGGTAGCTCACGCCTATAATCCCAGCACTTTGGGAGGCCATGGTAGGAGGATCACTTGAGGCCTAGAGATCAAGATGAGCCTGGGCAACTTAGTGAAATCCCAACTCTATAAAAAACTTTAAAAAATTAGCTGGGCATTGTGGCAGGTACCTGTTGTCCTAGCTACTGGGGAGGCTGAGGTGGGAGGATCACTTGAGCAAAGGAGTTTGAAGTGACAGTGAGCTATGATTGTGCCACTGCACCCCAGTCTCCTGGGAAACAGAACAAGACCCTCCCCCCTTTCTTCAACCATCCCCCAAAAAAGGGTAAAAGGCAAATCAGGGGTTTGTTTGTCTCCATATTCTAACCTTCAATGTTTTCCACCAAATCATTATCTGGATATCTGGAAAGTATATCAAAGGCGATATATATACAGCAGTACAATAATCACAAGATTATGGAATCAAAAATGAACATTCAAATTCTGCATGTGTAATGTAAGCATGTAACACTGTGCAAGTCACCAGTGTTTCTCAGCCTTACTTCCCTTATATATCAATAAAAATGGCATGTGTCTCTTGTAGTTCCTAAACACAGCCCAATACGCAGGTTTCCAATAAATGTTTTCTTCCCATTTCCATCAAACATCTAACAAAATACAGATGGAAAAATATAAAAGGTACACTCTAATATTTTACCATTTCACTCCCTATATGAGGTCTTACCCACCAAAGCAGAGCTAAAGGCAAAGAGCATTAAAATCACAAGAAAACTCTCACTTACCCTTGAGGGCTGAGATCTAAAGAATCATCTCTACTGTGCTGCAAGCTGGGTGATCCCAAGTCAGCTGCGGCGTTAGTGGCAGCCGTGGCTGTTCCACTGCTGACTGATGTTGTGGACCCCAAGGATCCTGACCCATTCGTACACGCCTTTGGTGGACTTGTCAACAAAGATTCTGATTCTGCTAAGTGTTTTACTTGATGCATTACACCTTTATGGTAACAGAGATGAAAAGAAGTCAGTTTTAACACACTGACTGCCACACTAGAAAAAAAAACTTTTTCCTTGGGGTCAGAGTGTTTTATTAAGAAAACAAAATAAAAATTTTGAAAACAAAACTATCCAATTAATGAAAAATTTATTTTTTATTGCTTTCTATGCGTGAGTTATATGCAACTTGAAAAATAGTTCTTGTGGCTCCCAAGGTGAAGAGACATGTGAGTTACGTATGCTTCGTGAGGCCCTAGGCTCAAAAGTAGCGTTGAGTTAAATACAACTAATAGGTCAGTTAATGTGTTAATCAGGAGACAGGACTGCCTCCCTGCCATTACAAAATCCCCAAATAATAACACTGATATAACACAGAGAATGACTAAAAAATAGCTGGCAAATAGGGGAAAACTAGGAGCCAGAGTTTTTCAACTTGACTTAAATCAGAGAAAGAAAATGAAAATTCAATGTTAAAGAAAAATATTTATGCAGAACGTCTTCTAATCTTCAAAACCAGATCATATAAAATTTAACAAGGTCACACAGTCCTATTCAAAGCACAAAATACTCATTATAAGAACAATAAGCAATCACAGAAACACAATTATGCACCTTGTGGTGTGACAGCTACAAGGAGAGAAAAAGACCTAGAATCATCAGTTAACTTCAAGAGTTACAAAATTACAGGATCACAGTAATAATGTCACCAAAAAAGAAAACACCAGCTACTGAAAGGTGGTGACTGTCACCTCCTCTGAGTTGTGTAAGAAGAGCTAAACATGGGTAACCTCTGAGGCAGATGTTCTTATGTGGGCTAGAGTCACAGGAGGGTACGTATATGAAGGGGTGTGTCCAAGAACTATCAACTGTATGAACTGTATACAAAGGTGTGTGTCTATCACCGGCAAACCGGTGGATGAATTTATGTGAGTAATGTCCACACATGCACAGTTTTCTGAGGAAGAGTCAGGTCTCCTTCAGATTCTTTAAAAAAAAAAAAAAAATTGATAATAAAAGCGAACTGCTTAAAAAAAAAAAAAGATGTCACAATGAATTCAAACTTCATTGTGTGTTCCGCAAATACTATTTGATGTAATTATATGCCAGGCCATGCTAGGTACTAAGAATAAGGAAAGGGACAAGCAAATGCACTCAGGGGACTTACTGACTAGTGAGAAAGATACATTTTACAAGAAATTACAATAGTGATGTGTTTATAAGAAATAAAATACAGCACTGCTGGAGCTTATAGTGAGAGGATCTAACCAAATCTAGAGGTAAGTCTAGAAGTAAGGCAAGATCTTCAGGGCAAAGTGACATTTAAGCTGAAACTTGAAAGAACTGCAAGACATAGCCAGATGCAAAGCAATAGAATTAATCAAGATTTTAGCATAAACATCATAATGTATAAGCTGTATAATTATTTGGTGATGGGAAATTTAATCTGAAGGCATAGTTGATCCTATCAAAATAAAAAAAAAAACACTCTGAAAAGAAAGTAATTCTGATATACTTCAAACCAGAAAAGCAGAACAAATAGAACTATACACACACACACACACACACACACACACACACACATATATATAAATAAGATATTTGTATGAGTTCAGAAAATGCCTATTTGTTATATACCTGATGTCTTAACAATAGTTATCTTTGGCAAATAGAGGAATTTTGCTTTCATATAAATATGTATTGTTGGATTAAAAAAATTTGTTATTCGAGCAAAATGAATTTTAAATGGTAGAAACCTCTTTCCATTTTGTTCAATACTATTGTATTAGCACATCTATTACATTCCCAAGATAGGAAGACATAAGGATCCAGCGTAAGAAAAGGTGATCAAAAGAGGAGAAAACAGATCATATGCAGAAAGAACTAGGATTGCCTGTAAGAATGAAGATAAAGCTAAAGATTTCTTGAAGGGAAAACACAATTATTTCACAAATCACCACAAGACCTTAGTACCCTAAAAGACCAGAAGAGCCATGAAGAGATTTTTGTTAAGAACGAACTTCCTGATCAGTTAGATAATATTGACAGGTTTAGAAAATATAAAACACCTTAATGAGCTAAACAGTTTCATTTTTGAGGTCTTCAAAAAGAGAATGGAAAAGTACCACGTCACCTAGGTTGATTTTGACAATCAAATGCCTTAAACTGAAGACCTGCAAATTGCATTCTGGAAAATTGTTCTAAGCCTTGAAATAGTTAATTATGTGCTCAATAAAGGATAAAATAATTCCTCTAACATTAGAAGTGCTCTGATCTACTGATAGGTTTCACCAGGAAAGAAAGCAATTTCTGACTTTTACTGAAGGAACCTTTATATTACACACACACACACAAACACACACACACACACACACACACACACACACACACAAAGTCCATGATTGTTTCTGGCCTGCAAACACTTAAATCATCGAAGCTTATTAAGTATTCACCAACTGACAGTTGATTACACACCTATTAATAATACAGGTTGTGTGAGATTCACATAAAAGACACACTCTTTGTACACCTGAGCTATAAAGCATGTAAATGTCATATTAAGAAAAGCTAAAAGTTTCTGTTCTTAGATTAAAACTATATTTCTATCAAAGTGTTATCTAAAGGACCATTAATTTACCTTCTCTTCTGAAGTAAACACTAAAAATATCAGGTAACTTCTGCATTAAGATTTCTGCCATCTGAAGTGCTCCAACTACTATCTTCAGGTCTTGGCTTGATAGCATGGAAGCAATGTGACTAAAAAAAGAAAGCATTGGTATATAAAACTTTGTTTGAATTTGATAATTATTTTTGGCCACACTACTTTAAATTTCAGAGAAAAATATTTTCGTTGTGAAATCATTCCATTAAAACAAAAATTTTTCATAAAGGCTCAACTTTTATATTTTATACAAGCTGTGTGTGAATATAAACATACCAAAAAAGGGCTCAAGATACTCCAAACTTATATGCGTATTTTTTGTATTATTACTTTAGAGATTTCTGAAATTATTTGCAGACTTGAATTTCTAAACTGTTTTTACTATTTTCATGAACACACCTTGAAACAGCATGATTTTTCAGAACATCCTTCAGAAGTTCGGCATCCGCAAAATAAATTATCCTAAGAATTGCTCTAAGGCACTTATGTCTGACCGCAGGTCCTGCTGAGGAACTATACACTTCATAAAGAACACCAAATAATGTCTTAATAAAAGACTTAGCCAGTTCCGGATCCTCTTTCATAAGCTGTGCTCGAGCATCATCCTTCTTTAACTCTGAATATCCACCTGTTATACATATTAAAAAAAAAAAGGACAATCCTAAAGTGACAGACTTTAGAAACACAATAAAAAAACAAAAGCACTCATGTCAATGCAATTACTGAAAATGCCACTAAAAATTTTCATGTTATAAAACAAATTAACTTATCTAATATGATCAACTAGGGTTTACAAAAATGCTAAAGGCACCATTAAGATAAAATTCAGCCAGCTAGAAAACCACTAACCATTCTGGTCAGCTAATGAGACATTGCCACATTGTACTTTATTTTATTAATATATATTCAATGAAATATTGGGGAAATTTCAATACTAACCAACTAAGCAGTGTTCAAGAAATGGATAGTATTTAGCTAGAAGTCATGTGAAATGGATAAACAAGGTAATTCTGGCACTTTGCTTAATGGCATCGGTTGTAGGGAAAGGGTAGTTGATAATAAGTGACCATAGTAAGTGACCAGGGATTGGCAAAGTATGGTCCACAAGCCCAATCCAGTCCACCACTTGTTTTTGTAAATAACATTTTATTAGAACACAACCATGTAAATGTCTTTACATGTTGTATATGGCTGTTTTAGAGCTACGATGGCAGTGGTGAGTACAGACCCATGTGACCTTCAAAACCTAAAATACGTACCTTCTGGCCCTTTTCAGATAATGTATGCTGATCTCTGTGCTCTAAACAAGAGATGCAAAAGCAATGGACTAAATCTCTGAGGGAAAGATAAATGTCAGGGGAAAAAAAACTCACTATCATCTGTTCTTCATTAGTTAAAGAGAATTTTGGCAGGAAGGTATAAAATGAAAGTTTGGAAAGAACTAATGAGTGGATGGATCTGCATAGCCAGTCTTATTAACCTACATCCCAGGACATCACATTAGTAGAAAAATCTTGGGAAAGATAGCTGGTAAGTAACACTGGCTCATTTGTCAATGAAGGAACAGGACTTAAAAAAAAAAAAAAAATGCAACCACCAAAAAACTAATTACTGTGCAATTGTCTTAAGTTTAAAAGCATAATCAATGAATCAACTGTTATGCAAATAGAAAATATTACTCACATGACAATACAGTACTATTTCAACTCAGAAGGTACTTACTAGTGTTAGTATTGGCTAAGGGGTTAGGTTTTCTCTGAATGGCACGTGCTGTTCCCGTGTCCTCATTGATTTGCTGCATAGAATTAAAATCAATAGTATAAACTCGTCCCAGAGTGGACAAGCTTATCTCATCCTCACCGACCTGATGGGCTGCCTGAGAGCAAAGAGAGAGAAACCTTGAATATAAACACGGAGAAATATATTACCTTAAGACACAGCGGAGAGCTTCCATAAATGCTATCTTACATACTTATTTCGTCAGGCCTTAGATGGCAAAGTAACAGAATACGTATAATTTAATAGTGTAGATATGACAAAACTCATTCATGTAATAAATCAATTTTAATTACACAAAGATATACACCTCAGGCCCTACCAGACACCCACAGACATAAATATCCAAGTAAAATCCTCATCAAAGATCCAGTCATACAAGCATCATTCACAGGAAGACGATGACACCATTTGTACTACGAAAACTTTTAAGATATTGCTGATTGGAAAAAATTTGTTATCCACATATCTTAAGATTCTTAGATTAAAAACATTTACAAGATGAGTTCTTAGCAACCCATCAAGATCCTTTTAAAGCAAAATAATCCTGTAAAATTGTCCTTAATGAACAAAGACAACTTTAAGATTGAAAGAGATGCAAATGAACTAATGAGATTCACTGCCAGGGTAGCATACAATATACAGAAATATCTAAATTGAGAAAGTTTGAGTAACACAGTTTGCTTGATTTTAGGCAGCCTACAGAAGTAGCAGAATATTTATTCTTATTACAGACTCCAATTCATGGAATTCCTAGGCTGAATGGAGGACAGGACCCTCAGCACATACTAGAGAGCAAGCTAATGGTGAAGATGCAATGATCAGGAAAATGTTAAAAAGAAGAATGCTAAGAGATCAAAACCAGGATCATTAGTAGGCTTGGCCTGTTTGCTTATATGCTAAGGCTAACAATACACAAAAGACCAGTCAAATTCAACTTCCTCATAAAAGCCGGCTCTGAATTTAGATTTCATCTTAAGAACTTTCAATTTTATAACATTAAGCCAATGGTATAAAATTTTTTCAAAAATTCATTTTTAGAAACTTGTGGAAGACATCTTTAAAGAAGAATGTCTATTTGAGAAGCGTGCTGCTCTAAAGAAATTCTAATACCAAATGTTGAAATTAGAAAATATATTAACACTTACAAGTAACTTATATATTGAAAATATTAGTAAATGAGGGACAGTAAATTCTCAATGCAGTAACCAACACTTCATAAGCTAGGATAAATATGCTGATTTAATTTTTTAAAAATATTTCAGTGCAAACCTAAGTATGGAAATAAAAAATAAAATCACACATATAATTATCACAGAAAATCACTGTTCATATTTCGGTGTATTCCTCTCCTTTATATTACTCACCTTTCACTTATTTTGCTGAGTTCCCATAAGATTCACATAATTTTGTATGTTGTGTTTTTCAATAATCATATCCCCTTTTATATCATTAAAATTTATCCCATTATTATTTGGATTATATTCAAGCCAATATATATAATCACAATTTACTTTTTCATTCACATAGAGTGAGATATTTGTTTCAATGTTTTTACTCTTAAAAAGTATTAAGAAGCTATTTGCATCTAAATCTTTGCTTGTAGGAGATTTCTTTTGCATAGGAGATAGAAGATAGATATGTTTTGGAAACATATAGCTTAACTCCTCCAATGTTTCCTTTCAGAAATGAGGAAACTATGGAACAAAGAACTTAAATTACTTGCTCCAAGTCAACCAGGTACTTAGCAGCAGAAGCAGGACTAGAACATCATGTTTTCTGACCTGAACAGAAATGAGGACCTTGTTCTCAGGAGACAAAATGAGAGAATCTTGAGTTAATTCAAAATTGAGCATACTACAAGTACACATATCCACCTCCCATTCCATCCCTGCGCCCACTCTCCCACCAAAATAGACATATTTAAACGGTACGATGAAACTACTACCTCAATGATCCGGCTGTCAATCCTGTTATAGGGATGCCAGAGGCCTCGGTCATCACGCCACTGCCATATTGCACCATCTGTGTTCTGCGCATTTCCCTTCTTCAACATGGTATCAACCGCAAAAATGCCTTCTTTTGGTAGACATGGCATAAGTTCACTGAAAACAAGAAGTACAATTATTTTAATAAATAGCTTTGTGAACTGTTAGTAATGTTAGGTTTCTAAAGAAAAATGCCCTCACATGAACCACAAGTTATTATAAGCCCAATCTTTACCAAATCAGAGATGTCAGTTCATACAGTTCTTGAGGACTTCGTGGAACAAGATCAATCTGTTCCTGACAGCTTCCATTGGAGGCACCACAAAGGAGGAAGTGAAGCGTTTCTGCAATGTCTGTAAAACCAATAACAAAAAACAAAAGCCTATTAAACTAGTTATAGAGTATCTAATTTAAGAAGCAAACATTCCCTGGGGGAAAACTAATCAGAATGAACTTTTTATAAAGCAACACAATACAGAAATTAAAGTAAAAAACCAAATGAGCTGTAATAAAAATCTAAAAAGAAATTTATGTAGAATTTAACAATATCTTTCTGGGGACTTCATTCACCTAATCATAATTCCTTCTCATCTCCAGAAACTTTAGGAATCTTATTATTTTCCTTAAGTATTTAATTTATACAAAAGTGCTTTCAATATACCTCAATTCAAATTTGTCTTCGATTCAAATATGCTGAAAATGTGTAGAAAACATGATAAAATGTAGCAATTTACAAGCATTTGGATCTGACCATATTTTGATCAGGAAAACCATTACCTATGTGACACTGACAGCATGCCAACCTGATACAAAGATCATTAAAGCATTCTCTACTGTAAGTTTCCATGCCAAGACATCAGTTTCTGGAGAATTCTGCATAATAATTACTGGAATGTAAAGGAACTGTGAGTTGAAGGAGCTCCTGGTCGCTCTAGTTTAGTCACTCTAATAGCTGAAACCAAAACACAGAGCTGGGTCTTTGTTGGTTGTGGTATTATGCGTCTGTTCCTATAAATATTACACATCTGTAAAATATATCGTACATAAATATTATGTTTTGTCAATAATCAGAGTACGTTACCAGGGATACTATTCACCACTGATTTGCACAGAGATATGTAGATAGTTAAATCCCTGCCTCGTAGAAATTTCACAAATAGTGATTAAAATTTTTTAAAAATTAGTTTTGCCAACTTTATCAAGAAATGTGAATACATGGAATAGCACATTATAAGGATAATTTTTTAAAAAGAAATCAGAGGCTGACAATGAAATGGAGACTAGGAAGAGGTCCATGTTTCCTTTGAGATATTATTGTAGAAAAACTACAGGGGCCTCCTTAAAATAAATATGTAGCAAACTTCCTGGAGGATACAAAAGAGGTGAAACATTCATCACATTAAAAGAAAATAAACTCAAAATGCTGAAACAAACAAAAGTACGGCAGCAATTCCCCAAAATTGGTGTTTAGGGATGTACTATATGTAACAAGACATATAGTAACAAGAGATCATCTGTACTCGCACTTGAGGAAATGTTAAGCTAAGCAAAGGTCAAAGCGCTCCTACGGATTTTAATTAAGTATATTACTACTAATTAAGGAGTTGAACCTTTCCCAATCTCATCTATTTAGGCAGAGAGCACTTTCTTCATGACATACTCAAAACTCTTCTCTGAATACCAAATTTGGGAGAGACTCAATGCTTTTAGAGGAATCTTTCCAACTGATCACCTCAACAATTCTGGTTTTCTACAAAGTTCTGTACCAAAGCATTAATTCACAAGAAATGAAACTAAACATACAACTCAGTTTCTCAAACATAAAAATATTATACTGCTAAATATACTTTCTGAGACATTGGACCAAATGCTCCTTTATCAGTGAATATCATCGCTGACTCCCCCAAGATAACATCCTCAGCGGTTAGAATTATGGGTATGAAATGACCCATAATTATAGATGTTCCATGCAAAAGTGATCTACTAGAAATAATCACAACAGATGTTTTCTGAAGTCCCACCATTATCTGACATTAACTTGTGAAGTCTAAGGTTTAAGAGAGGACTGATCAAACTGCAAAAGCAGTGCAATAAAATTATATTTTCCACACACTGGGTAAGGTTGAAAAAGGTTTAGAAATACCAAATTAGCAAACATCAGAGACAATCATCAACGTAAATAAGTTCCAACTTTTTTTTTTTTTTTGAGACAGAGTCTCACTCTGCTGCCCTGGCTAGAGTGAGTGCCGTGGCGTTAGCCTAGCTCACAGCAACCTCAAACTCCTGGGCTCAAGCGATCCTCCTGCCTCAGCCTCCCGAGTAGCTGGGACTACAGGCACGCACCACCATGCCTGGCTAATTTTTTTCTATATAGTTTTAGTTGTCCAGATAATTTCTTTCTATTTTTTTAGTAAAGACAGGGTCTCACTCTTGCTCAAGCTGCTCTCGAACTCCTGAACTCAAACAGTCTGCCCGCCTCGGCCTTCCAGAGTGTTAGGATTACAGGCGTGAGCCA
>CAUYSK010048588.1:0-23039 GCA_963575035.1 Avahi laniger | reverse complement strand
GATTTTTGTGAGAGGTGAAAGGTGTGGATCCTGCTTCAGTCTTCTACATGTGGCTATCCAGTTTTCCCAGCACCATTTATTGAATAAGGATTCTTTTCCCCAGTGTATGTTTTTGTCTGCTTTGTCAAAGATTAGATGGCTATATGAGGTGGCTTTATATATGGGTTCTCAGTTTTGTTTCGCTGGTCAATGGCTCTGTTTTTGTGCCAGTACCAAATGAATTCAGTAAAGTCTCAGAATACAAAATACCCACAAATCAGGGGCTTTCATATACGCCAACAGCAGTTACACCGAGAACCAAATCAAAGACTCAATTCTCTTTACAATAGCAACAAAGAAAATAAAGTACCTAATGGCATTATATGCACAGATAAATTTCTGTTTTTTATGTAGCATCTTTTTTCCCCCATGGAATATTTTATGGTAATTGAGTGTGTATGTGAGGAAACCTCTCCTTAACCAAACATGATACACGCACGACGCAATTAGTGCCGTAGCTACCAGCATAACACTGCAGAAGCCTTGAATGTTGGCAAGAGACGTATATATTCAGCCATTCGTCCTACTCATCAGCTCTGAGACCATACAAAAATATATTGTCTCTGATCATTTTTAAGAAGTCTCTTGATCTTCGTCTTATTCTGGAGATCGCAAGAAATCAAAATTCTCATATTGTCTATTAACCATGTCTGAAAAAGACAAGAGCAGATTTAGCATGTGGCATTAATATGCTAAATAGGCATGTGGACAGTATCCTCTAAGTTTCACAGACCAAAAAAGCATTATTGATTTTCTTCACCTCTTGTTGGCTTGTGTTTCCGCCTTCTATAAAACCAGAGAAAGACTTGGCAGAAGCTAGTGTAGCATGCACTTTATTTAAAAAGAAAAATTTCCTTTCCTTCCAGGAGCCCTTAACACAGAAATAGGCATATTTTTGTGCATTTATTTGAACAATCTTTGTTTATTGAGGAAAATAGGAAATAATCACCATAATTAATTCATTTTATTCCCAAATCAAATAATATCTTGATTCACGTTGCTTATTAATTATATCTACTGTTAAATAGTTCTCTGATAATGAGATGGTCCCTCAATTGTTACTTTAAAATAGAGTATTTTACTACATCTTAAGTATTCCTGGGCAGGAATAAATGCAACTCAGCATACAATCATCTATGTTTTGTAACTAAATATGAGAGTGAGGAAAATTATATCCCTTCCTTAATTACTTACTTTTAATTATTTATGATAGAAGGATAAAATTTCATAATGGCTTTCGGAATCCATGTTTAATTAACCCATTTCATCTACTCTGAAAGGGACATCTTTTTCTTCTATCTTCATGCATAAAGCAGTGCCCTTCTCAGGGTTCCATCTTATAGAGAGCAGTGCAAACAAAGATAAGATGAAAGAAATAATCCACAAGAGCCTTCCCAGAACAAAACATAAGAAAAAATAGACTGGAAAAAGCAGCAAGAAAATCACAGGAACAATTTTAAATTTTTTTTTTAAATCAAAAAATAAAAATTGGCCAAATAAATTCTAAAAAACATGGGTTTTTAAAAAAATTGAGTTTAAATTTCCTGAAAGGCAAGGATGTGTGAATTTATAACTCATGAAAGGAGAAGGAGAATGCCTTATACCTGGATATTTACAAGCATCTGGAAAGACTTTATCTATGGAAAAATTCCTGAGATCCTTCACCTACCCAAGACTACCTATTTGCTGAAAGCATAGTCACTGTAGAAAACAGATGGAAGAGGTGCTCATTTTTGTATAACAACATAAGTATATTAAAATAAAGCATAATGATGTTGTAAAATAGAGAAAAATGCATAATGCACTTGCTTAAATTGTCTAATTGCTTTTTGCCAAGCCAGGGAGACTCAGGGATATGCATAGGTGTATGGGGGTGTGTGTGTATAGAATCTTTCTTCACATCTGGAGCACTAAGGAAATGCTAATTGCAAATATGCCATTACCATCCTTAACACCGCTAAGAACATCAAAGTTGTCTTTAAGCTTTATTGAAGTTTATTTGATATACAAAATATTGTACATATTTAATGTATACATTTTGATGACTTTAGTCATGTGCATATACCTGTAATACTAAAAATATACGTCACTCCTAAAGATTTCCCTGTGTTATTTTGTGTTTTGTTTTTTGGTAAGAACACTTAATGTTAGATCTATCCTTTTAATATATTTTAAAATGCACAATATATATATTGTCAACTATAGGTACCATTTGTATAGCATATCTCTAGAACTTATTCATCTTGTATAACTGAAACCAATTTTTCAAAACAATAAAGAACATTATGGTATAAATTCCTTAACTTTTGCTATTTTCATGATAACAGCAGCTTATATTGGTGATGCAATTCTTGGTGTAGCGTACATACAGATGTTTTTGTCTACATGAAGAAACAAGGATGGGGGAGCTTGTTTTCTCTGTGTTTCAGAACAGATATGTAATATCCTAGCCACTATAATTATGGAAAATTTACTACCCACACAAATAGAGGATACTGCTGTTAAGTCTCTCTATGATTTCTACTAAAAAAAAATTTAAAACCCTCTAGCTAATTACCTAAATACCAATAACTTGCAAAGCAGGAAAATTGTTCAGGAGCTTAAAGGCAAACATGCTGAAAGAGGGAAGAAAACACTTGCTACACGAGGATCTCTAAATGTAAAAGTGCTGAGCAAGAAAGAAATATGTAAATTGGTTAAATTTTTCATGAGAGAGTCATTTTCCTTTCTTTTCTCCTCATGCTGAGAACATTTTATTTTCAAATATCGTGGTCACTAGAGGTTGAATATCCACTAAAAAGCACATTTCAGCACAATTATATGTCAAATCTTGCTAAACAGAATGTGTGCAGGTCTTTGGGGGTATTGATATCTTTGAAATAAAATGTGTGCTAACAAACAGTCTACACTGATGATACAAGTTAATTGCATCAATATGTTGTGCTAAGACAATGCAATTAACACATCTCACTCTACAGAGATCTCAGGATGGGGATCCAATTAACTTAGGTCACCAGGCTCCTTGCTTAGGATAGGGTTTTCATTTTGCTTCCAAATGACTTCACACAGTTGCCTATCTCCTGAAGAGCATGAAAGTTTTTTTTAAAAACAAGGCAATTTTGAAAAGGTTAGGGGAAAACTGCTGCATCAACTTGATTCAGCAAGTGCTATTCTGATAAATCTTTTCTAGTATGTCAGAGAAAACATGTTTAGAGCAGAGTAGCTAAAATATGCAAAAGTTCATCATGTTGTTTTCCACAAATATTTAATTCACTGATGATATCAAAACTGAGAACATTAGGGTTAACTACTATCTTGAAAACATCAGAAAGCAAATCCTACCTGACAAAGGTATATTTAAAACCAAGAAGATTACTAGAATACCACAAGCATAAGGAAATCCTAGTGTGTAATTTTAGAACATATTAAATGCCTTTAAAAACTTGGCAAAGAAATAGCTTTGATATATAAAGAAATGTGTAATGTCATGGAAGACTTCTATTTTAATTCATTTGTTATCCTGAATAAAAAAAACAAGCACTGAGCAGAAATGTCAAAATAATCAGTATTTGTTGGTACCCTCCCCTCCAGCAGAAACTGGTAACCCCTTTCACAATTACCTGGCATTTACTTACCACTTTTCTAAATACTTGTCACATGGTAACAATTATTTCTAAGACTCTTCCACAATGTAAATTGCTTAGAAACAGAAATTGTGTCCAAATTCACCTTTTTATCCTCATCATCTCACATTCAATTAGTTCCCAATAAATGTTTGTTAAATAAAGGAGAGAAAATTTATGAATAGTAATATAATGCATTCCATTATTTATCATGCCACCCAGATATTACTCTTGTTATTATTTCAAGGCAGGCCAACCTTAGAGCTTAAATAAATGGGAAATAAATAGAACGGCAGCATAAGGTTATATCTTACATGAATGGAATGCTCTGGCTCACCCTAAGGAAATGTAGCCAGTTGGAAAAACCATGAAG
Organism: Avahi laniger; assembly: GCA_963575035.1. NCBI lineage: Eukaryota > Metazoa > Chordata > Mammalia > Primates > Indriidae > Avahi > Avahi laniger. Next base: position 19,004 of record CAUYSK010048588.1, on the reverse strand, counting down.
TGGAACTAAACACGGTCGATGAAGTTGGTACTGATGCTGGGAACGACTCCAGACTGACAGATCTCACACAATATCCAAATATAAACCAAGGTAATGCATTAGCACTGACATTTCTTATAAAGGAAAAATGAAACCAGGTGATACTTTGTAAATCTATGTCAGCACAATGCCTGTATCTTTAAGCTCTGTCAACAATTTCCTGGCTACTGCACAGGCATTTAGAGAAAGGCTTTGTGGTTTCTAACCCAGGCATTTGTGAGAGCAGGCAAGGGCCTGGTCCTAAAGAGGCTAAGATGTTGAGCGAAATCCAAAACAGGATTTTTATCTGGGAAAAGCACAAACAGAAGCTGGAGACAGCTTGGAATGGGATATGTTGAATAAAACGTAAGTTCGATAGAGAGCGTTAAATATAATAAAAGTTTGAGTTGGAGTTTGATGACTTGATTCTAAATCTTAGGATACCTTTTTCTTTCTGTCTAAAGTCATGATTGGTTCCAGAGTCAAAGCTGATTTGAATGTGCTAATGGGAGCAGAGCACGTCTACTTTTCAGTACAAAAAAAAAAAAAAATGCATGCCAAGGTGAGGAATTAGTCAGAACCTGATATAAAGTCTGCAATTTGTATTTCCCACCAGCGTATTCAGTCATTCATTAGGCATAGCTACGCTCACAACTTCATGAAGTAAATATAAGTAGTAGGCAACTAGAAAGTTTTAGCCTCCGAATGGGTCTAGTTCATTGCCCCATATTACGTTCTGCTGCCTAAGATGACCTCAGCTCTGTTACCCATTCCTCTTTGAACTTCACTTACTTTGGACTAACCTTCAGGTTTTCTGAACCTAAATTCTTAACTGGTCAAATCTTGGACTCAGTGGGTTATATCTTTGTTTTGGGAACCTGAACATCTAGCTGAGAGGTTAGATATCTGTATTTGGCCTCAGATTTAGTTCTGAGTAATCCTCTTGGCTAGATAAAACCAACATCCTTGTAGCAGTTGGCACGACCCTCCCTGCTTCTCACTTTCCCACTCTTGGAAAAGTGAGATGGTATGGCTCCCACATTCTTCCAGCTAAATGTCCCTGGCTGTGCAAGTGTGGGATGAACGACCAGACTCCGATTAGATTATACATTAACCCATATCCTAGGCTCAGGGACCACTGTCAAATAGCACACAGGGTCCCTGTGCTGCTCATTACAATATGCACCTCATTGCCCAAATCATAAAAAATGTTTGCTCACAGTGTCAAAGCGAGGGAGGCAGATTACAGCAATTGCATAGTTTCTGTTTCTGCTAGTTAGAAAGATATAATCTATGCATACAAATGCTAGCGCTACCAAGTCCCTGAGCAGTTGCCCACTGGGAGGACAGAGTCAGACACTGTTAAGTGTAATACTTCACATCATTTGCAGAGAAGTGACAAACCATTATTCACATAGACCACATACCTGGAAATGAAGTCTTATCCTGGAAATGAAGATGTCCCCACTCCAGCAAGGGAGGACTGCACCAGTGAGAACACTGGGGAGGCCCTTCTCCCCTCCAAGTTTTAGGAAAATGTGTTTCCCAGTCAATATCAAATATATATGCTAAATATTGAGCTTTAAAGGAAACTTTATAAAAACACTTTACATGCACATTATTTCAGATCTTTTAAACATTGGTCTGCTTTTATAGACTATATTCAAAGGAAATTACCAAAATATTTTGCTTATCCTCGTAATAAAGATGATGGAGGTACATTTAACAACTTTTTCAGTTTCATTCTTTACAATGAGTTGTACAGTCAACTACAGGAATTTAGTTAGTATTTCCAGGTCTATTTTAAATGCCCCTCAAAAATTAATAATAATTGGCCTGGAAAATCATTTTATACTTATAGAATGAGAAATGAGAGTGATTTTTGTTCTCATTAATCTATGTAAGCCCTCAGAAGTTAGAATACCCAAGGTTGAATTGATATTTAATATGGCAAAATGATAAGTGGCCAAGAAGAATGTGCTAGGTTTTAAATTTTCTGTTATTTTTTTAATTGAAACTGATCTTTAAATATTGCTTCTTCAAAATATATTAAAGCAAAGTTAAAATAATCAGATCACATTAAATAACAGAAAATAAAATATACTTTTATTATCAGTTTAATTAGTCAAGGAATTTTATAAGTAAGAAAACTCTACTACACTAGGGGATTTAATTACATTACTCACAGTTGGTATAATTTCTCAATTACGGTATTTGGTAAGAATTCTGGAAACACTGTAGGAATTTCATACCTTAACTACTTATTTTATAGTTTCAATTTCAGGATAAGAATGTGTTGAAAAGAATTTTAAAAAGTGGACTATCTAAAGTTATAATCTTAGTTTTAAATTTAGATTGCTGTAGAAATATCATTTGGAAATACAATCATACATGTTTGTTCAAGCTTGCAGTAAAAAGTATATAAAGGAATAAGCTTAAGGAAAAATGTCTCCAAATAGCTATTTTAAGTAAATTTCACTTAAAAAAAATACCCAAAACTATATGTGGTATTCTAGAGTAGTACAAAAATAGCAATAACTAATATTTAAATGAACACATGAACAAATGGATAAATGAATGTACTAGAAACCTCATAATATTTTTCTAAAACTTTCCTCTTTCCCTCTCGAGCTATGTCTGAAAAAGAATTTTCCTCAATTAAGATCTGTTTCATATGGTCATAATATTCTTAAGAATTAAAAATTGCACACACACACACTTAATATTCTAAGTATCATTTCAAAATTGTACCATATGTAATTAGTAAATTGTGTAAATTGGGCTTATAGGAACAATAAAAGTCTTTAAAACTATTTCATTTCAAAGATTATTATGACAATCTTCATGATCTTTAGATTAAAAATTCTTACTATTTGAAAAAAGAAACTTTCTCATTGATATGAAATAATTAAAAGTGGTCATAATTGATCAATAACCTACCAAGTTTTACCTTTTCCAAGTTCAGATCCACATTTTTAGTGATTTATTTTCAGGCCAAAGGCAGATTCCATTCATTTCTAGGAATCTGAGTTTACAGAACCCATTGGCTATAAAACCTTGTATCATAGTTTTAATTTTTGCTCTATTAAACTAAAACCATCTCATGGTTTCCTTGTAGGTAATTTTAGCCAGCATTTATCAAAAATAATTCTAGAATAGTTACAAGCTGTTTAAAATCTACATATCCGTAATTATGCCTTTCCCAAACTGCTTCCAAAATACTTATTTGATAATAAAAATATATTTGGTGAAATTTACACTGAATGTTTCAGTGAACATTCTCATCATATTCATAAAGCCACTATTACTCTAATCTGCCTTGAACTTATAATTGATTTTCCCTTTGTTCTAAAAATTTTGCTTAGGCTTTTGGCCAAAACCAATATAATCCTAACCTAAGACCTAACTAAAGCTTTAGAGTGCTTAGGCAAAGTGTATGTTGTGTATGATTTCCCACACAAGAGGCAAAAAGGTGAATTTTAATAGCATTGAACTTAAGCAATATTTTCTTTCACTTGCTACACATAAAATGTAAGAAAACTAGACACTAATATTTTTTCACCACATATTTTTTCAAGATTAAGATGTAAATAACTATGGTGACTTGACATCATCCCTCTGCTAGCAAGCACTCATATGGCTATCATTCAACAATAACTTGCAGCATTTGAGAACCTGAGCATAGGAGGGAAATCCAAAAATCCAAGACTAACAGGGATTTCCAGCTATCCAAGGAGAGGAGGAAAGAATCTTATCAATATTATTAGATCCATCCATGAGTCTCATGAAAGTCCTCAGACTTTATAACAATCTCTTCCAAATACAAACCAAAGCCATCTTTCCCTCATTGGATTTCTTCAGCCAAACTTCCATCCCTTCATTCTCATGACTATGAATTGAAAAAAAAGTAGACATAGTTGGAAATTTCAGGATTTTATTTCCAGATAGTTAATCTTTAATGGCTTCCACATCTCAAACAATGTACATAGGTATATGTATTTTATGCATTTATTAAAACTGTGCCACTTCAAGCTGGTTGGAATTTCTTTTCCATTGCAATTTACTGTTGGTTTCTAACATCTGATAAACATTCATAACAACACATGTATAATTATATCAAAGCTCATCAATAGTCTGTAAATGAAATATAGTCACCATGGAATATTTCATGTTATCTATACCTTCAGAAATAAATAATAAAGAAGACTTGAAGCAAGGCCAATTCATGTTTAGGACATATAATCTCATGTTGATGCCACATAAGCTTTTTGTTTTGCTATCTTAAGCTGCTGGAAGTGTGAATTCTCCTTGACCAAATCTTGGACAAAAATTGTAGCTAGGATTGGCCTGGGAGGCCTAGCAAAATATCTGAATAAACTCTTTCATTTGACAGAAAGGAAACTGACACTCAGCTAGTTCTGAAGAACACTGGTGACAACATTGGGTTTGAGATTCCACCTTCCCAGCTTTGGGGTGATGTCCTATTCACATAAGGATACTTAACAGCTGAACTCAGTATCTAACTCTGGTTTGTTTCTGTTTTTCAAAGAAGTTCAAATTTTTATATGATAAAGATACTCATGTATATAAATGTGTTATATTACCTAACATGTGAAAAGAATGGATGAATTTTAACCAAATGTAGGAATTATGTCTGGGGTAATATGACTTACAATGTGGGTTATAGATATTTGAAATTCACTTTGGGGAGGCATTGAAGCTAAAGAGATCAATAGTCATCTTCCCAAGCAGCCCATCCTGAGGTCTAACGGAGAGACCAGTGTGTGGACCTTTCAGAAAAGACATAAGAGCCATGGGCAGGGAGAAAACAATAAAAACAAAAAAGCTGAGGCACCAAATATGAGGTCAGACTTTCAAACGGTAGGTCTCAATTTGAAACATGTTAGACCTAATCTGCAAATATTTGTATAGTTTATTCCAGGGGAACAATAGGAATTACATGGGATGAGAAAGATGTCCCTGCCTCTTCTGTTTTGTAGGAGATCTTACAGCACATGGAAGATCTTCTCTCTCTGGCCTCAAATACCCCAGACATTTCCGTAACTCTGGTTTGGCTACTGACTCAATGATTTGCTTACCACTGAGCCCTGAGTTCAGAAGGGGTGAGCAAAAGAACTATAAGTCATATTTCTCTCCATATAGTTTTTTATATTCATTGCAACAACTATTAAAAGTAATATTTTCTGGCATCATTATATTTTTGACACCTTTATATCTGAAATATATCTAAAACCTCAAACCTGAAACAAATAATATTGAATATAGATGGTAATGAAGTTGGCTTTAAGCAGCAGGGTAGGAAGTACCTATGTGCTTCAAGTTATATAATGAGTTGTATTTGTTTGGCAAATAAACAAAGACATGAATCATCCCCTTGCTTAAAGCTGCTCATTCTTTGGAGCATGATTATCACCATGGAGAAAGGAACAGTTGTTGTGTTTGCTCATGTTACAACTAAGAATGACAGCTACCAGGAAACATTACCAAAACATTTGCTGATGATACATTTACATTGATAAATCTATAAAATCCCATGTGCAGCTTGTCAATAGTATACAAACTCAGATCAACCTTTGATCAATAGCAGCAAGTGGGTATCTTGGAAAAATCTTTTTTGACTTTTCAATTTTGGATTCTGTTGTTAAGGTTATTTACGGATTGAATTTTAGATCTTGTGCACAGACTGAAGATTATTAGCATTCTCTGAATATAAATGAATACTCTGTTATGGGATTCAATTTCTCACTGAATTTTAATTTTGAAGATGTTTTTTGTTTAGCTCATATTAATAATCAGAATTTTAATCATTTTAATGTGCCCATGGAAGTACTGTGCCATGGAAGCAGAGTTGGAAAAAGCAGCAAATGTAGTTAGAAAGACAAACTATAAAGTTTCAATTCTATGACTGCATTGAGGTCACAATATACCAGAGACAGATCCCAATGTAATCTCATTGCTATTTTAATTCATACAAAGAGTGACTATGATGAAAAGATGTCCACTAACTGTATCACTGTTCCTTTTCTGGGGATGATTTGTCCCATTCAATTATATAATACCTCTCTAAGTATATTAATTTGCTTTTATTGTGTACTCATGTGAGGCCACTAACTGAGCTTCTTGCTCAGAGACATAAACATAAACACTAGAGATGTCAGTTCTTCCTCAAATTAAAAGGAGATGCAAAATATCAGGAAAAATTTACAGAAGAAATGGGAACAGACTGCCTTCTGGGGTAAATCTTTAAAGAGGAATCTATTTTCACTTTTCAGATAGAAAACATTAAACCATCCCTCAACTTTTTCTATCATCTCTCTCTGCCCACAATATATTTTCACAGTACATTTTATAAGTAGAATAACATAAGGTATAAAGTCCTTCTTGTTAAAGTTGATTTGATAAAACAGTGGCTATGACTTCTTAAGACCTAAATACTGAAATTAGAAAATAATGGAATAAGTAGTTTCATTTTTGTGGCTACAGGTTTCTGAATATCCATTTATTTACCCTCATTCTAAGGGTATTTAACTTCTAACATAAGGTATTTAACAATGAAAGTAACTATTTTGTTTTTTAATCAAAAAATCCTAGTATTGCAAATTAACTTGTACCTGTGCTATGTATAACAACATTAAATGTTTCTCTGTTTACTTTGAATAACATCCTTTGATTCAACGTCCCTTCATTAAAATACTGATGAAGGGAAAAAATCATTTTCCAACCGGGGCCACAGTCTGTGTGGAGTTTGTATGTTCTCTTCGTGTCTGCATGGGGTTTCTCCGGGTATTCTAGTTTCCTCCCACATCTCAAAGGAGTGCATATTAGGTTCACTGGCACGTCTAAATGGGCTCAGAATGAGTGAGTGTGGGTGACGTATGAGCACGCCCCATCCAGGACAGGTTCACATCTTGTGCCCCAAGCTGCCAGGATAAGTTCTGGCCACCCGTGACCCTGAACTGGAATAAGTGGGTTGGAAAATAAATGAATGAATACATATTGTAAAATAAAAAATTGTAGAGTATATGATAATCATACAAATGTTCGACAATAAAGGATGCAGTACACAGTGCTCAGCAAACCCGCCACATTTGTTATTGTTCATTTTGGAGCTGCCCGGTGGCAGGAGGTGCTCCTTACAATTTTTATTTCACTAACATTTATCCCTTGATTTAACCTGCCACCACAACTGCCATCATCCACGGACTCACCAAAAATTGGGTATTTTATGCATTTTATTAATCTTTGTTAAATGTATGTACAGTTCACATTTATTTCAATGTTTAATATTAAAAGCATTTGGGGTCTTTATTTAGAAATTTGGTGATGTTTCTGTGATCAGAAATATGGTATAGGAACTTAACTATTATTTGCATCGGCCAATGATAAAATTATGTCTTGTCTAAATGTCGATTCACTTAAAGTCGCAGTTTCCAAGAACCTATGAACAATATTGAATGAGGACTTCCTGTATCTAACTTATCATCCTAAGTGTCATTAAATAATTCTGGGAGGGAAGAGGTTAATGCAAGATATTCAATTTACAACAACAAAAAAATTTTAAAACCACCAGTTTGACTCTAATTGGTAGACAAAAAGTAGACCCTAACCACATGATGTATCGTGTAACTGAAAGTATATACTTCTTTTAAAACATCAAAACTCGTGTATAAAATTCAAAATAAAGCCACGTTTATGGCACACAGTTTACTTACACAATGACATTTTATTTACGTGAATGATGTAGGTGGAGATATTTTTTCTAATGCTTAAAAGTTTCCATTTTACATATTTGCCTTAACTAACCTAAAATCTATACAGTTTTAAGTGGTAAAACTTGGGATTTATTTCTAAATGACCAGGCAGTTCTTTTGTGTTTTATTTTTCCCCTATTAAGAGATGATATTTCAATTTTGTGATAACTGACAGTGAGGAATTGATTATATAAGAATATTATACTTATTATTTTCTATATGTCCCTGGCCCCTAAAACATTGCATTGTCCTCTTAGAGTTTGATGATATCTAGCCTTTTGAGTTGGTGTACTGAGATGAACAAAATATGTCCTAGAAAATGAGTGCTTATTCAGATGAGAGAGGTCCTCTATTAGGGTCATTTAGGCCTCAGAAAGTCACAAGATATTTCTAACTAAAAAGTTTTAAAGTGCTCCCTCCTAAAATTTGCAGTTCAGAAATACTTCTTAATTTTAAAATAACTGGGAATTTGACCAATCTTAAGTCCTGAAGTTCAGACATACAAATTGCTGCTGTTCTATATAATTAGGTAAACTACAATTTCATTTCTTCTTAGATGTTTGCTTCAGTCTCCTGAATTTTTCTCAAAGATTTGTATCTTTAGTACTTTGGCAATATTCGGACCTCAACAAACATTTGATTTGAATTAAATATGTTGCTTTCTGTTTGGAAAAACCCCAAATTCTTGCTCCAGCCTTCCCTGCATCCTCTTCAGCCCACCCTTAGCATTTGAAATATATTCCATCAATTGCTCTTTTATTCTAACTCCGTGCCAAAATATCAACCACATGCAAACACAGCTACTGACACCATGATGTGTAGAATAAATCAAAAAAATTTGGGGAATTAGTGTGTTTTTAAGAAGTAAAATCTAAAAGAAAGCCTTTCAGATTTTTAAGCTATCTTCACTGGAAAATGTTGATCTCTGTATTTTCTATGTTCAGGTTCTTAAGCCTGTGAAGAAACTGCCCATTTCCAAAAATACTCTCTATACAAACGAGTGAGAAATCATTGAGCGCTGCCATAGCATTTGCTTTGTATGCAGTTCATTTTATGGGAACACCTGTTCATGTAGATAAATGATGCTAAACTTGGATGCCAGCCCAAAAGATAGTGACTTCAGCACAGGGAGCCAAGCAGGAGATGGACCTGCACACAGTAGGAAAGTCTATCCAGCCTGTGTAGTCAGTTCCTGAGGGCCCAAATTTGCAGCAGCTGGTTAGACCTCCTACATGTCTGCACATCTTGCTTACGGTGGGATAACTGTACATTTATAAACACAAACCCTGAGTTAACATTCATCTGTGGCCATAAATTAAAAGGAGTCCTCTAGTCTATATTCATTGCTTGGCAATTAAAGAGTCCATTTGAATAAACATGGTTCTATGCAAATAACTCAAAGTGTGGCAATTACCACAAGTATACACATCCAAAAGCCTCTGTTTGTCTTTGATTGTTGCCAATTCTACAATAGGGGGATATTTCTGAGTCTAAATGCTGCTAGCATGGAGACAACTGGTCAAAACCACACAACATTATTTCCTGTTTAAAACTACAAACTATCTTTTGGAGCATATTTTGGCCAGTCTGAAGGTGAAAACTCTTAATCTGAAAGAGCAGTCAACATTCATAGAAATAAAAATCCGTTTTAGAACAAGTTTAGTTCCCAAACAAAAACTACTGATTTTATGAAAACTAATACCATAAATTTTAAGTTAACTGTTACTATTTTGAAATAGGCTGAAAACACAAATTGAATTCCAGTACTCACGTTCTGAAACAGTAGGCTTTATGTTATTTCACCCAAGTCCCAAACCAAGCCAGTAAAATAGCATGTTAATTGTCTATTGCTGCTGTAACAAATTACCACAAATTTGGCATCTAAAACCAACAAAAACTTATCTTACAGTTCCAGTGGTCAGAAGTCCAAAAAGGGTTTCAGTGTCAGCAGGGTTGTTCTCCTTTTGGAGGTTCGAGGAGAGAATGAGTTTTCTTGCTGCCCTCATTTCTTGGCTTGTGGCCCTTTCTCCAGCCTCAAAGGGAAAGTCAGGTGTTGCTCACATTGCATCCCTTTGACACTAACTCTTTTTCTTCCCTCTTCCACATTTAAGTACCCTTGTGATTACATTGGGCCCATCTGGGTAATGCAGGATAATCTCTTTAAGTAAAATCAGTTGATTTGTCTCCTTCATCCCAACTGCAACCTTAATTCACCCTTGCCATGGAACATAATTATTAACAGGTTCTGGAGATTAGTAGACATCTTTGAGGGTCAATTATTCTGGCTACCAAAAATAGGAATGACTATCCTCATAAATACACGAGAAAGGTGAGACTTAAAGATGCTGAATAATTCATCTAAGTGTATATAGCTAATAAATTGAAATATTGGGAGTGTTTCTACTCAATCTATCCAATATCTTCTGTATCCTTCAGGATTTTGGCAGGAAATAAGTGGCATATTCAAACTAACTAATTTAAGGAGAGTTAAATAAGAGGATTATTTAAAAAGTATGAGCAAATGTAAGGGAACTGTAAGGGCGTTACCTGGGGACCGGTAACAAGTAAAAGAGTAAAGGGAGGGAGAGTATGACCAGAACTTAGAGATAGAAAAAAAAGACCTGTATAGATAGACTGGTTAGAGTTAAGACTTTCTCTTATGGAAAACAGCCAGCCAGTGGCAACCCTGCAGAGAAGGTCCTGGGGAATCAAGGACCCTGACTTCACTTTCCCTACTGCCTCTGAACTCCTCCAAGTGCTCCACACTTATGAACCTGGTCCCAAGACGGAGACCAACCTGGCCAAATGTTGAGTCCACACTGGTCAGCCTCTGTGGGGAGCAGAGTAGAGAGGGGTAGAGAGAGAGCTGGAAGGAAGTGCAACAGAAGACACTGGACAATTTCCCCACATTGATTTACTAATTTACAAATTTACTGATTTATATTAATAGTCATTGATGATTTCTAGGTTCCACTATTAATAAAAAAGCATGTCTTCAACATTTAAATTTTATAAGCAATTATATGGAGGTGGTCAGAGGTTGATCTTTTCCCCCAGGTGTTACCCCTTCCACAAAATATGCTTATTTACCTGCTCTTACTTAATTGACTGTAAACTTCAGGATGCAAGTAATCACTGAGAATGATTTAGAATTAAGCTTCCATTGGCAGCATTTTGAATAAACCTTTTTAGGTGTGGGTAGATCAGGGATTACCAGGGTTAAATTATTGGAAAAGTGTCATAGGTTAAAATGACTCAAGTTGAAACTGATACTTTAATATAAGTATTAAAAAATATCAAAAATACACTTTTATCAAGATAATAGGGTATAAATTTTTTCCTTTCATAGAAATTTTTGAGACAATAGATGGAAGACATCAGAGCTACTTGAAAGATTTTTGAGAGACCAGTTCCAGAGTGTCTGTAAGCTGACTGTTGTCCTTACCACAGTTTGTCTTTATCCTTTATTTTCAGTTGTTGCTTTCATGGCATTCAATATGAAAGCATTTCCTTGAACTATGTCCTTATCCATTCCAAGAGCTTCACCTTTCAATCTTGCATGTTGCCAGTGTTTAGGGCATTTATACCTTCAAAATACATAAACTCACATTTATTTGCACTAGATTTTTTTTTATCCTTTTACCTCTTTCCAATTTGTTATTCAATGTCAAAACATTACAGAGCTTTGACTTGAATTTGCAGCCTCAAAGACATTTCTGAATACAAGAAAGAGAGCCTTTTCATAGTCAAATTCTTGTCTTTCAGTTCTTCTAACTCTGTCATCTCTATTCCACAGAAGAATGATAGTGGAATTAGGATGAACAAAGCCAAGAAAGAAAATAGAAGCAAAGGAGGGAGGACAGGTCATGCCCATGACAGGGAACCTAAGTGAAGGGATTATACCAAGTTGGGCCTGGGGGTAGGAAAGATGGTATGTGGATCTAGGCTAAATCTGGAAGTCAGAGTACAACCTTAGAAAAAAAATCACTGAGAAAATGAACTAATTTTGAACTTCATCAGATATATTTCCAGGGCTGTGGAGAGAAACTACAAATCATTTAGACTCTAGAGACATTCATTCTTTGGTATTATAATGTGTAAAAGGCTTTAAAGTAAGTATAACAATCCACGTTCATTTCAAAGCTAACACCTATGTTAAACACTCTGCCTGAATAAACAGCATAAAATTTTCCCTGTAATAGTGCCATGGAACCACTATGCTATAACCTCTTAATCAAGGAATAAGTCTCCCAAAAACACTGATAGTGTCCAATGATTATGTCAGTTTTAGCAGATCTATGCCATCAAGGCTCAACCTGAAATTTGTTACATAAGGAAGATAAAATTCTTCATTTAGCCATGAATTTAGGTTTGTCTTTTCAGTTTGTCTAACTGAAGACAAACTTTACTGGTTTCAAACTAAACTAAACTTGAACTTTTTCTTAATAAAGTAGCTTTTCCTAAATGAGGCAGCTCTATTAACCAAAAAGAATTTGGAAATCAACAGAATATGGCGTTTCCTGTCTTGAAACTTATGTTCAACCGATGAAGACTTAGATAACTACACAAATATCTACTCAGATGTCTACACAAAAATCCTTTTCCTCTGCTGGCTTTGGGTTTGGAAAAGAAATAATGAAGGTTAGAGCAGAACTGAATGAATTAGAAAACAAAAAAAACAATATACATGATTAATGAAACAAAAATATAGTTCTTTGAAAAGATAAAATTGACAGACCCCTTGCTAGAATAACAAAGATCAGAAAAGAAAGGACCCAGATATGCTTAATCAGTAATGAAAAAGATGACATTACAACTGATACCACCGAAATACAAAACATCATCTATGAATACTGAATAAATCTCTACACAGATAAACTAGAGAACACAGAGGAAATGGCAATGCATATTGACAGATGACAATAATTATTTTAAGTCCATTTGATCTATTTTCAAAGAAACAAAATACATAAAAATTTTTACACCATTAATACTTTTCTTCCCAAATGACATTTCATAGAATTGATTCCTGTTGGAGCAGGAAGACTTTTAAGAAGCTTCACAAATGTGATGAAACATTACCATCTTAAATTCTGTTGTTTTATAGCTGATGGCCATGCTAACTGCTCAGATTTTGATTCTTCCTACAATGTAATTCCATTTCCTATAGTCCAGACTAATTATCTATGTCATTGGCCTGCTAGTTTTTTATACATTTGGCATATTTTATTTCTCACAGTACAAACCTTTGATCACCTCTCTCATCTTTGCAATGTGTCTCCTTGTTCTAGTTTGCATACCTAATTTCTGACCCACTGATTGTTTAAACTCATCTAGTCAGTATTTCTGACCACCTGGTTGCCATTAATCCCAGTCTAAGTCCTTGGCAACACATACAGTACCAACTGAACCCTAACTCTAGTTTCCCTAGTCCTCACCTGTCTCTACCATAACATGACCCCTCTCTCAAGTCAGAGACTATACTCAGCATGGTTCAACTTTCCCAGCTCCAGTCTTCATGTTTGACCTCTGTCCTATATCTATGGCCCACAACATTTTACATCCCTAGTCGGCAAAGTACAGAATTTTCTGAATGGTATATTTCTACTTAATAGAAAAAATAATCAGCAAATGGTAACTATTTGAATTGTTTCTAAATTGCAATTTTAATTTTTAAATACATCACCGAAAATGACATAGACATGCTAAATGTTCTTTTGCTGTAGTTAATTAGGAAAAAAACCCAGTAGGAAACAGAAGACCTTGTTTTTACTATAACTGTATAAGACATTTAAGTATTTCATTTTTCTGAACTCAATTTCTTTATCTGTAACACAAAAATGATTCTATCAGCCTTACATACGTCCAGAGATTATATGATAATCAAATTAAATTAAGTGAAAAACTCCTGAAAAATAGTAAGAGCTCAAGAATGTAGAGAAATATGTAGAGCAAAATAAAATTCAAAGCTAATGACCTCTCCTAAATAATAGATCTTAAAATAATTTTCTAGTTGTGGTGACAGATTTGTAAAAATACGAGCAGCATTTTTCCCTGTCAGTGTATTCTTAGATTCCTCCTTATAGTAGATGACATTGGTGCCCTGCCCTGTACCCTTTGCCATACCACCTCAGTGGCATCAACCTGTAGCACTAACATTTATTTTTTTCGTAGGTTTTTTTCTGGTCATCAGAGCCCACTTTGTCATCTGCTTAGGAAGCCAGAATTTTGTGTCCTCTGGTTAGAAGAACTCTTAAATGTGAATTTTATACTGCTTCTCAGAATTCCCCAGTGGGATTAGTCTACATGCACTCGATGGGGGTAACTAAAATGATATCAGACCTGGCTGCTTTGCCTTCCCTGATTCACTAGCCTGGATCTATAGGTGGTGTTCCGGGATCACCAGAAAAAATAAATATTTCAAAAAATTATTTTACTCTCTTTTACTCAAATCTTTGCTTTAAGGTCACCTTCTGAGTAAACCCAAAACAAATAAATTTCTGAAAAAATAGAATATAAAAGGCATTCCTACAGATAGTTTTTGATCACATGACTGATGTTAAAAGGACATCTAATTCTGATATTTCCAAACTTGAAATTTAGCAATGAGCATCTCTCAACTGACCACATGAAGCTTATCTTCCAGGAACATTTCCTACATATTCCTTGTGCTTCAGCCATAGTGAGCAACTTATACGTCACCTCTTGGGAGATTTTATGCTTCCATGTCTCTTCATATACTAGTTTTCTAGAACCTGAAGTATCCCTCCCTCATCCAGTTCTTAGAAAGGCCCTACTGATCCTGAGGGTGAAGATTAACTATCTTCCCTACTACAAAGTTTGCCCAGGCTTCCCTGACAGGGTTGAGTTTTCTCCATCATTTGTTCAACTGCAATACCCAATACAGGCTTTGGAAAAACAGGCCCCAACCAACCTCTAATTTTCAAAGATCACGATTTCAGAAGTCCTGGCATATACGAAGTTTATGATCACGCCATGATAATCAAAGCTCTGTTGAGATGAAGATTTCAGGTGGAGTTAGCTATACTTAATACTTGATTAGTTTCTCCATGCCACGTTCACAAAGATTATGGTCAAATTAATCTCAAAAATAGTGATTGTTTCCATGATAACAATGACGTTCCCATGATGTTTCCACGAAAGGTGAGGAAACACTTTCAAATAGTCAAACTTATGAATGATAAACAAAAGAATGCCAAGAGCCTGGTGATGTTAGTTTTATTGCAATTACTATATTTCTTTACATATACATCTTCCGTTTAGATAATGTGGTCTGGGGCATAATTTTTCTTTATCTCCCGACCCTAGTAAAGTGCAAACACATAATATGAACTCAATAAATACATGTTGAATGTAGAAGAAATTAAAACGTTTATTTTGGCCATTAGATTGAGAACAAACATATTAAGGAAGATGCAATATTGAAGGTGCAAACTGTCTTTGGACTTGACGCTGGTCTGGAAGGAAGCATTAACTGAGTCGGTTAAGAGGTTGGAAGTGAAGCAGGGACAGTCTGTGTGTTCATAAATGTGTTCCTGGTTGCTTCAGTGTTCAATGTGTGTTTATTTCATAATTCCGTCAATCAGTATCTGTTTACTGAGTGTTTGCGATGTGCTGCACATTATGAATTTGAAGAGCAGTTAACAAGAACAAAAAGTGTACTTGCACCAATGTGAAGGAGGAGCTTTGTTGTGGTTGCTGATTTCTAAAGGCTATATTGCCAGATTTCCAAAATATTTATTCTTAACTTTTGCTTCATGACTACTTGCTCAAATTAGTTGAACTAAGAAATCATGTGCATTTTCTATTTCTCTGAATGTAGAAATACTGAAATCAATTCCTATTAAAAGCCTAAGAATTTATTCCCTCAATATCTTTGAAAACAGAAGAAACTCTATCCAGCTTCTGTTTATCCAGAGGTGTCAGGTTTTAGTCTGAAATGTCGGTTCTTAGTGTGCTCATGGCAAAAGAATGACCAGACACACCAAAGTAAGGCAAGCATGAAAATGTTTATTGAGGAGAGAAAGATAGGATTATAGGGCAAGAGCAAGACAGTAGTTTACAGAGCATGAGACATATGTCACAGATGATGGCCAGATCCATTGTTGCAGCAAAGGAAGGGTGCAAAAAAGGGACTTGGTTGTGGTCTGTGTCTTGTTTTATAGTGCCTGGATTGGGACCTCCCTAGCGGCTTAGACATCACCATGGAACCACTTTGATTGGACAGTTTGGAGTTGCATGACCTGAGTCTTAACTAAGCATGCAGGTTGCTCTAGTTCAATTTCTGGACTCCGTGGTACCTGTGCTGCTTGGCCGGTGAGCTAGAGAGTCCTCTGCATTCTTTTGCAGCTGGTGCACTAAGTTATGATTGGCCCATTCATAGAGTATTCCCTTCTCCCCCAGGTATGGCAGTCACTCAGGAGAGGATTAGGGTGGAGCAGGATGAAGACGGGAGCCTGGGGCCTACTCATGTCCTTCTTCCCAGGTGGAGCAATTGCCCCAAGGCAACAGCACCGTTTGTCTCTAAGAGATCCAGAATCCCTCACCATCTACCTAACAGGGGTAAGAAGATGAAGATGATGGCCTTGCAAAATCATTTCCCACTAACAATTCTTGTGAATGGAGTTAAAATAATAATGAATGCTATTGGTATAGACATTTTCAGAGTCCAGTCAGTATGTGGAGAGGCACACCCTGCACATCTCCTATCTTTTATGCTTTGGTTGGAGTGTAACATACTAGTGCCTTCAAGTTTTCAACTCAGCATTACACTTCTTCCCAGCCTCTTTCCTCTTAAGGCACTGTGAAAACCCAGACAAGAGAGGTAAAGCCTACCAAACACTGAAATCATCTTTTTATAGGTTTAAATGATGAAGAATGCTTCTAGAGCAATCCTGTGTAGACCTTTTGCCTCATTCTTAACTTTTTCTAAAGAGAGTTCACCTGACTTAAACCACCACATTGTATAAACCAATTTCACTAGGAATTATTAGAGGTGCAGGCAAATTAAGTATGGAATTTAGGGAATTCACTTTGAGGATTTCATAATGAGAGAAAGAGAAAGAAGAATGCTCAGAAAGTAACAAATGACTGACTTTGCAACTCCACCATTTGTAATAGGTCTCAGCTCTGCTTTTCCATTTCTGTGCATCTGCTTTAGTAAGGCTTCCATGCATAAAGAAATGTGTACAGTAGTTAGCTCTACCCTTCCTAAAGAACCCATGGTTTAATCTCGGTTGTGCACTGATGGAGTATAATTTGGAGATTCAGAGAGATGTATGAAATGCATCTAAATTTAGAATCTGACACAATGGTGGTTGCTAGGAACTAAAAAAGAAATCAGGGAACAAAGGGAGTGGCTTTTGAAGTGGTTGAACTCATTTACAGGAGCAGAAAGTCTGCACCTTGTGATGTGGCCTCTGTGCTGCTGTAGACTATTATGATGAATGGATAAATGACTAGAAGGGTAGCTCAGCAAAAATGTCATAAAAGCTAGAATTCCAGGAAAGGCAGAGAGGTGACTTTCATTATGATGAGCCAGGACTCAAGTATGAAAGTCACATTAACAGTATCTGAATCTCGTGTCTAATTTCCTGCCTATCGAGTCAAAATTTGTCTCTTGGTTTCATATAATGACAAATGTATTTCATTTGATCTTGTCCTTTTTCTAAAGCCATATGCACAATTTCTTTAGTCACTATCCATTTGCCTCTAATTCTGCTCTTTCTATATTGATGACAAACTCATTTCCTGCAACTTGCTTTGTTAAGCTTCTCTGTGCAAACGTTCAGAAGAGGTGAAAAGGAAAGTTGAGAAAGAATAACAACAACAAAATGCTTGGTTTAAGTAGGAATTATTCTGATAGTTAAAGCTATTTAATTACTTGGCTCTTTCTATGGTATTCCAGTTAATTCCTTTAGTCATTGAATTAGATAGATACAGATGGAATTCCAAGAATGACATATTTCAGCTGGAATCAGCAGCTGAATCTTCATGTAGTGTTTGTTTTGGCTATTGCTATACAACAGTACTTATATGTGAGATGCTCAGAAATCATAATAACAAAGAGTTGCTGTGTAATAATCTCAGTGATGTTAGAAAGCACACCCAGCATATTTGGAATAGGAGAGGCAGTGTGGTTTTTGTTTTCACTGATAATAACCTTCTATTCCACTAGGATCAACCCAAACCATAAAACAGATTCTCCGTTCAGAGGTTTCTAAGAATGTCTTTATTCAAAACAAGCAGATAAACCACCAGAGAATACCCCTCCCTTCCTTTCTCACAATCTGTTTCAAGTTTATTTTAAAACTACATTTGTTTCCATACAGTCAGGAAAGTTTCCAAACAACATAATCTTGTTTGTTTTCAGCAATCCAGCTTTCCAAACTGGTTTATCTAGTCTTAGCTTCTCTGGGTCATGTGGCATGCTTTGCGAAAACAAACAAATAGGTCCTTTCTGAGTGCATGCATTATGTGTACATGTCTGTGTTCTTACACTTAGTGACAGGTAATGGTGGGGCTCAGAAAACAGTACCCCAAAATTAATGCCTAAGAAGCAAAAGTTTTTCTCTGATCTCTTATCTACCTGCCTCTCAGTTCTATTCTCCCCTGATCATAGCCATAGAAACTAGAATTGCTTTTCCCCTAGGGGGGGCGTCATAAAAGGCAGAACCGTTTTTCTGGAAAGCCAGTCATAAAATCTAAAATTATTCCATATAAAAACTGACCATAAAGAAATCATCTGACCTACCTTGTTTGACTGTAGGTAACAAGACCCCAATTTTAGAGAGGGCCCTGCCCTACATCCAGAAGGAAGGGATGTATGCTCAAAGAAGCCAAGAAGAAGAATCTAGACAGACAGGCCTTGCTGGGTTTCCCCACTCAGTCTATTAACATTAGATCATACTGTTTTTTTTTTTTTTTTTTTTTTTTTGAGACAGAGTCTGGCTCTGTTGCCCGGGCTAGAGTGCTGTGGCATCAGCCTAGCTCACAGCAACCTCAAACTCCTGGGCTCAAGCGATCCTCCTGCCTCAGCCTCCCAAGTAGCTGGGACTATATGCATGCGCCATCATGCCCGGCTAATTTTTTCTATATATTTTTAGTTGTCCAATTAATTTCTTTCTATTTTCAGTAGAGACGGGGTCTCGCTCTTGCTCAGGCTGGTTTCGAACTCCTGAGCTCAAACAATCC
>CAUYSK010048584.1:0-49874 GCA_963575035.1 Avahi laniger | reverse complement strand
CACCATCAAATTGGTATTAACGGATCAACACATAAGTGCATATATAAGAATTACATCTATTAGATATTGGGCAGGGGGGAGGGGGGAGGAGGGAGGAGGGGACGGGTATATGTGTACACAAAGAGTGCAATGTGCACCATGCAATGGGATGGACATATATGAAACCTGGACTGAGGGGGGGAGGGGAGGCAAGGGCAACACACGTACCTAAACATCTGTACCCCCATATTATGCTGAAATAAAAAACAAAACAAAAAAAAAAACAAAGATGAAGATAAAATCTTGATAGAAGAAGAGGGAAACTTTCTTATAAAGGAAAAATAATAAGAATTTCATTTGACTTCTTGTCAGAAATCAAGCAAGTAGGAAGATAGTGGCATAAAATATCTGATGTATCAAAAGAACAAAAAGCTCTCCAACCTAGAATTCTGTATCAGGAGAAATTATTCCTCAAAAATAAAGAAGAAATAAAGACTTTCTCAGATGAACACAAACTGAAGGAATTTCTCATAAGTATACTTGTCTTGCAAGAAATGTTTTTAAAAATCTTCAGAAAAAGAGGAAAATGATTAAGTTGTAAACTCAAATCAATATAAAGAAAGGAAGAGCATTAGAGAAAGAATAAATGAAGGTAAAATAAAATCTTTTATTTTTCCTATTCTTAACTGATAGCCGCTCAACATAATAATAGCAATAATGTATTGGTATTAGACTTACAGATGAGTGAATTGAATGGAAGCAATGTTAAAAGGGATGAAAAGAGAGATATAGTTTAACTAAACTACTGTCAGTTGAAGTGAACTGAACTATTAATCAAATTGATCTAGTTGGCATTTATAAAATTCTTCATCCAACAATAGCAGAATATATTTTCTTATCAAATTCACATGGGACATATACCAAGAGAAAAAATATACTGGGTCAGAAAACACACTTTAACAATGTAAAGAAATAGTAATCACACAAAGTAGGCTATTAGATTGCATAGAATGGAACTAAAAATCAATAACAGAGGAATAGCTGGAAAATCCCAAACTAGTGAAGATTAAGCAACATACTTCTAAGTAATACATGAATCAAATAAGATATCTCGAGAGATATTTTTTAAAATTTTGAAATAAATGAAAATATAACATCATAATTTGCGAGAAGCAGTGAAAGCAGTCCTTTGAGGGAAATTTATAGTATTGAATGCATATATTAAAAAGGAGAAATATGTAAAATCAATAATCTAATCTTATACCTTAGGAAACCAGAAAATGAAGAGCAATGTAAACCTAAAGCATGCAGAGTAAAAGAAATAATAACAATTAGAGCAGAAACTATTAATTTGAAGTAGATTTTAAATGTTCTCACCACAAAAAATGTATGTGAGGTAATAGATATGTTAATTAGCTTGATTTAGTCATTCTGCATGTGTACATACATTCAAACATCATGTTGTACACCATAAATATATACAATTTTATTTGTCAATTTTAAAAAATTAATTAGTTAAAAACAGAAAAAGAAATTTTTAAATTTAAAACAGAAATTCAATACTGAAAAACAATAAAACTAAGATTTGTTTCTTTGAAAAGATAATAAAATTGATAAATTTATATCCAAGCTAATCAAGAAAAGAACAGGGAAGACACATATTACTAACATCAGAAATGAAAAAGAGGTCATCACTACTGATCTTATGAACATTAAAAGAATAATAAGTATTATAAACAATTCTATGCTTACAAGTTTGATAACTTAGATAAAATGGAACAATTCCTTGAATGACACAATCTGCCAAAACTTATGTAAAGAGAAATAGATAATCTGAATAGGCCTATACCTATTAAAGAAATTGATTTAATAATTAATAATTTTCCAAAAAAGAAAGCACCAGGTCCAGATGTGTTCACTGGTGAATTCTAGCAAGCATTTAAGAAAGTAATGATAACAATGCTGTACAATATTTTCTAGAAAATAGAAGAAAAGGAAACACTTCCTAACTCATTGGATGAGGCCAGCATTGCCCTAGTACCAAAATCAGACATTAAAAGCAAGGAAAACTACAGACAAATATACCTCATAAACATGCAAATATCCTCCACAAATATTAGCAAATTAAATTTTCGTATAAATGTACAATAATAGATAAAAAGAATTACACATGATGCCGAAGTGGGATTTATTCCAGGCATGAAAGTTTGGATAACATTTAAAAATTAATTAATGTAATATATCACATAAACTAGGTAAAAAAGAAAATTATATAATCGTATCAATAGATACATAAAAAGTATTTAACAAAATTCAACTTCCATTTATGATAAAAACTCAGCAAACTAGAAATAGAGAGGCACTGCCTTGACTTGAGTAATAAAAAAATTTACAAAAAAATCTACAGCCAACTTCATATTTAATGGTGAGAAATTAGGTGCTTTTCTCCCAAGACTGGAGACAAGATGAGGATGCTTTCTCTCACCACTCCTATTCTACATTGTACTGGATGTCCTATCTAATTTAGTAGGATAAGAAAAGGAAATAAAAGATTTATAGATTGAGAAAAAAATAAAATTAAAATGTCTTTGCATAGACATGATTGTCTATGTCAAAATCTGAAAGAATAGGCCCAAAAAATACAAAAACAAAAGAAAAAATGAAGATAAAACAACAAATCAACTCTGGACCTAGTAGGCAAAAATAGCAACATTGCAGAATATAACGTTAATATGCAAAAGTCAATTAATTTTTCCAGCAATGAACAACTTGAATTTAAAATTAAAAACACAATACCATATATGCAAACACTAAAAAAATGAAAACTTAGGTGTAAATCTAATGAAATATATACTAGGTCTATTAAAGAAAACTATAATACTCTGATGGAAGAAATCAAATATCTGAATAAATAGGAAGATGTTCCATGTTCATGAATAGAAAGACTCAATATCATTAAGATGTCTATTCTGCCCAACATGATCTATGAATTCAACACCACCATCCAAATCAAAATCCCAGCATTTTATGGACTTAGACAAACTCTAAAGTCGCTATAGAAAGGCAAAAGACAAAGAATAACCAACACAATATTGAAGAAGAGTAAATTCAAAGGACTGACACTACCTGACTTTAAGACTTACTATAATGCTACATAAGACAGCATGGTACTGGCATAATAATTGACAAATATATCAATGAAAGAGAATAGAGAGCCCAGGCTGGAAACATGGTGGCTCATGCCTGTAATCCTAGAACTTTGGGAGGCCAAGGCAGGAGACCAGCCTAAGTAATGTAACCAAAACCCCATCTCGACAAAAAAAATAGAAAAATTAGCCAGACATGGTGGCATGTACCTGTAGTCCCAGCTACTTAGGAAGCTGAGGCAGAAGGATCACTTGAGCCCAGAAGTTTGAGGTTGCTGTGAGCCATGATGATACCACTGCACTCTAGCCAAGGCAACAGAGTAAATAAGATCCTGTCAAAGAAAAAAAAAAACAGAAATAAACATGGACAAAGATAGTTAACTGATCTTTGAGAAAGGACCAAAGGCATGGAAGATATCGCATTTTCAAGACATAGTGCAGGAGTGATTGAAAATCCACATGCAAAAATAAAAAAAGTATGTGAACACAGACCTTACACCTTACACAAAAACAAACTCATTATCGATCATAGATATAAATGTGACACTCAATAGTATAAAACTACTAGAAGATAACACAGGAGAGGATCTGAAAAACCTTTGGCTTGTCAATAAGTTTTTAGATACAACACCAAGTGCACAATTCATGAAAAAAATTGAAATGTTAGATTTTATGAAAATTTAAAGCTTCTCTGTGAAAGACACTGTTTAAGAGAATGAAAAAACAACTCACAGAATGGAAGAAAATATTTGCAAAATAGATATTTCATAAAGGACTTGTATCCAAAATATACAAAGAACTGTTAAAACTCATCAATAAGGAAACAAAAAACTACTCAAAAAATGGGCAAAACATCTGAACAGACACCTCACCAAAAAGACGACAAGTAAGTGTATGGAAAGAAGCTCAACATCATAAGTCATTGGAGAATTTCAAATTAAAGCAACAATAAGCTACCACTACACACATTAGATAATGGCTAAAATGCAAAAACTAACAATACCAATAGCTAATGAAGATGAGTATTAATAGAAACTCTCATTCATTACTGGTGGGAATTCAAAATGATATTCACTTTGGAGGAAAACTTGGTAGTTTCTCATAAAGCTAAACATGGTTTTACCACACAATCCAGCAATTGTAATCCTAGGTATTTACATACCTGAGTTGACACTTAAATCCACATGAGAATGTTTATGGCAGCTTATAATCACCAAAACCTAGAAGCAACCAAGATGATCCTCAAAAGCTGAATGGATAAACTGTGGTATATCCATACTATGGAATATTATTCAGTGATAAAACAAGATGAGCTATCAAGCCATGAAAAGACATGGAGGAATCTTAAATGCACATTGCTAAGCGAAAGAAGCCACTCTGAAAAGGCTATGTACTGTATGATTCCAACTATATTACCTTCTAAAAAAGGTGAAACTATAGAATAGAAAAAAATCAGCAATTGCCGGGGATTTGGAGAAGGAACAAGATGAGCAGATAAAGCATAGAGGATTTTTAAGACAGTGAAATTTTTCTGTATGATCTTGTACTGATGGATACATGACATTATGCAATTGTCAAAACCTATAAAACTGTGCTACACAAAGGGTGAACCTTAATGTAAACAATGGATTTTAGTTAATAATAATGTGTCAGCATTTGTCCATCAATTTTAACAAATGCACCACACTAATAATGCAAGATGTTAACAATAGGAGAAATTGTATAAGTGGGAGAGGGGTAATATGGAAACTCACTGTAATATCTGCAATTTTTTTTGTAAACATAAAATGGTTCTGAAAAATAAAGTCTATTTTTTTAGTGTCTGTCCATGGATCCTCCTTTATATATGAATACAATCTGGCATTTTTCTAAGTAAAATTTCTCTGTTTCTAGCATTTGAATCTCACTTCTCTGTGCAAGATTTTCTTGAGTTTTTTATTTCCTAGGTCATTTCTGTCAGAATTAAGGGGTGGGGTAGTGAGAATTCAGACATATGTCCTCAAGCTGCCATCTGTTCTCCGAATGGTAGCCCATATGTTGTTGATGTGTAGAGTTTTCATTGTTGACATTTATGAATTGACTATAATTGTACTTTGATTTCCTTCTTGACTTGAGTTAATTATGAGGGTGTATAAATTTCCAAGTGGTAATTTTTTTAAAAAACATGTTACTAATTTCAGCTTCATTGCTCATTGTTTTAAATATGCAAATTGCATAAATCCTACTTTTTGGAAATATTGAGGGCTTAAGGGTTTTTTTTCCCTTAGTAGTTCAGAATAGGACCAATTTTTGAAACATTGCCTAGGTATTTTATAGCAATATATATCATTCTTACATACAAAGTTTAATTTTTTTCTATCTATAATTTTTTGTGTTTTTTCCTCTGTAAGATTTTGAACACTTTTGTTATATATATTGTTACATTACTTGTTACATATAAGTTTATGAATATTCTATTGCCAATCTGTATTGTATCTTTTATCAATTTAAATAATCCTTTATCACATGTTATATTATTTGCTGTAAATTTAATTTGTCTAATAGCAGTATTGTCATGAATGTCTACTTTTAGTTTTTATTTGCTTGACTACCTTTGACCATCCCTGTACTTCTAAATTTAGGTATCATTTCATTTTAGAAGTTTTTCTTCTAAACAGTATAGAGTTGAATTTTAGGGAAGGTTTTTTTAAAAATAGTCTTTGTTTTAGCAAAGGAGCTTAAACCATTCATGTTTATAAGTAACACATTGTATTCGGTATTATTAATATTCCAGTCACTTCATTTTAATCTTTCTACATTAAGGTTGTCTTGCTATTTATTTGGGTTTTTTTTTTCTTTTTACTTGGTTATTAATTGTAGCTTGAAAAAAGGGCCCACCAAATTAGCCACACTCTGATTCCTGAAACTTTTATATGTTAACTTACATGGCAAAAATGAACTTTGTAGATGCAATTAAGTTAGGATCTTGAAATAGGGAGATTAGCCTGGTTTATCCCAATGAGTTCTAGATACAATCATAAGAGGGAGGCAGGAGGAGATTTGACACGCAGAGAGAAGAGGAGAAGCATTATAACCACAGAGGCAAAGACTGGGCTGATGCAGCCACAAGCCAAGGAATTCTGACAGCCACTTGAAGCTGGAAGAGGCAAGGGATGGATTCTCCTCTAGAGTCTCTGGAGGGGTCATGGCCCTGATAACACCCTGAGTTTAGCTCAGTAGAACTGATTTTGGACTTCTGGTCTCCAGAGCTGTAAGAGAATAAATTTATGTTGTTTTAAGCCACCAAGTGTGTGGCATTTTTTTATAGTAGCCATAGGAAACTAATACACTAATTTTCTTAATTTTAATTTTATTATAGCATAGCTTTGCTTTAATTTTAGATTTAATATATTTCTATCAAAGTAAAAAACAAAAGAGATATCTAAAATATCTGAATGGAAATTTTACATAACTTGTTTCCTTTTTTTACTGTCTCTCCTTACTCAACTCCTTACATTTCTTTCCTGAAATGTTCTCTATCTATATTTATAATGATTTTGTAAACATTTTCTGTTTTTCTAACTTCATTGCTTATCATAGTTGTTATTATTCTATCTTCTTTTTTCTTCTTGAGTTCTTAATTTTGAAACAATTCTCAATCAGCTGAGTACTTCCTCAGGGAAGATCTTCAAGAAGAGTATACAGTGTTAAATTTTCTTCCTTTTATATTTCTAAGAAAATTGTTCTATGCCTTGGCACAGAGATGATATTTACAAAGTTCTTGGATCACAATTTTTTTTTCAAAACTTCGAACATGTTTTTATACTGTTTTCTGGCATTTATTTTTGTGGAGAAGAGGAGTGATAATTTGAGATGCATTTCTTTTAGGTAACCTTTAAATTTTTTACCCTGCCTAGATGTTTAAAGATGTTTAATCTCTGAAATTAAATACTCTTTTTGATTGTGTCTCAAAGTCAATTTCTTTTTATCAGTGTTGCCTGCTCCTCTGGACACCGCGTTTTGTGACTCTTCCTCCTGCTCCAGATTCTGAACCGTGTCAGCCGATCACTCATGACGGCTGCAGACGTCCCAGATGCTGACGACCTTCTCACCATGACCTTGCACCCCAAGGGCTCTGCCATTGCACGCTCTTTCCTATCCTTCTCTGATGCCGGCTCCTCTACTGTGTGTAGCCAACCTTAATAATTCCAAATTCATGGATGACACATGGAAATCCCAATTTTCTCTAGTGAGACAATTGCCTGATTTTTTTTTTCTTAAACTTAGCCATCCATTTTTCTCTTTCTCCATCTACCACCTTTTTTTGCAAGAGAAGAATTTCTTCTTATATCCCCCAGGAGAGCCTTCAATCTCTCATCATTCCTCAGCACCCCCTCTCTATAGCACCTTCTCCAACACTTAGTGCTGAGACGCCTTTGGGGTAATGCTATAGAAATAAAAAATAATGAAGAATGACAAAAATGTTGGCCGTTAGACCAAACAATAGTTGGCTGATATTTGTCTAAGCCAAGGAAGGAACAAAAAGGTACAAATTCAGAATGAAGGTGATTGCCAAGGAGAAAGTCAGACACTCACACTTAAAGTCAGACACTCACACTTAAACTTCAGTTACTCTTCTACTCCCTCTGGATTTGATCCTGAGGGTTACAAAGCAGAGACATAGCTGGACTCTTGGTAGAAATGAGGCTCCAAGTTACCTGGAAATTTTTCACCTTCAGCATCTTTTCAGAGATATTTCATTTAGTTACACCATAAACATGCCCCTCTTATGAGAGATATTAACTTCTTACATCCCAATTTCCTTTTCTGCTAAGTATGCAAATAGTACTATACTCGAGATAATTAAAGGGTGTGAGTAAATTTATTAAAAGAGAGTGGGAAGGAGAAAGAGGAGATGCAGGGCCTGATCCTAGTGAAGTGGCGGGAGAGGGGGAGCCCTCTGATGGTGTCAGCCCTGACAATGACAAAGGCTCCTAGACAGCACATGAGCTCCCTGAAACCAGAACCATTCTGTCGTCTCTCAGCAACTTGCACTGATAAAAGACAAATGAACTTTTGCTTCTAATTTTTCTGGAACATCAATTGTGGCAGAGAAAATTAGTTTAGCTTTAAAAGTTAATTACAAACAAATGTACCATGCAAATGTCAAGAAGGACTGATCCTGAAATATGGCGTTTCCAAGAAGCCAAGTGAATGAATAATCAAGAAAGAGCTGGAAAAATTCTCACCCATCATGGCTAGCAATGCAAATTCCAGCACCAAGAAACAAAATCTGCTTCCTGCACTGAGAGTCAGTTATTTTCCTCCCCATCTCAACTTTCATCCCTGTCTTGTTTCAATTCCCAGGTTTCTAAATGGCATCAAAAGTAATTCTTTCCATTCTGTGCATTCCTTCATCTCTACGAAGCCACATACCACCTCTCACTTCTATCTTTAGGTCGTGCTGCTCTATGCCTCTACCTATGTCCTGGTCTCCCTCAGCATAGACAGATACCATGCCATTGTCTACCCCATGAAGTTCCTGCAAGGAGGTGAGCCGGCCATGGGCAAGGTGGGATTGTTTTCACTGTTTCACTAATGTTTTACTCCTAGTAATAATTCTCTTCCTCCCCCTTTCTTCTCTTCCTCCTTCCCTCTGTTCTCTTCCTTCACCTCCTTCCCCACTAATGGGTGTGATTGTACAAAAAGATGTAGAACAGAAAGCTTGCAGGGGCAGGGCGTGATAGCTCATGCTTATAATCCCAGCATTCTGGGAGGCCAAAGCAGGAGGATTGTTTGAGGCCAGGAGTTCAAGACCAGCCTGAGCAAAATAGAGAAACTCCTGTCCTCCTCTACAAAAAACAAATTAAAAAAAAAAATAGCTAGGGGTAATCTGAAGCCTTATCTACTAGGGAGGTTGAGACAGGGGGATCACTTGAGCTGGGGAATTTGGGGCTGCAGTGAGCTATGATCATGCCACTGAACTCCAGCCTGGGTGATAGAGCAAGACTCTATCAAAAGGAAAGGCAGAGAGAGAGAGAGACCCAGTCTTGAGCGCCTGGGAGAATACTGACTGATCATTCCTACCGATGGCTTAGAATCCTTAAGGAAGGAGAATGGCTGGATCTACTTTGCTGAAACCACACAGCCTGTGATACCCCAAGTGATGCCTCAGTGATTCAGGAGAAATGTTAAGAGCACTTCCTGAACAGCCTACATAAATGGCCAGAGCAGGAGAAGACATAGGCAACCGACAGGGATTGTTATGAAGCACAACACAGGGGGTTAATTACAGCATGTCTCCCTTCCCACCACTCTCCCCATCCCAGACAGGAGGTCTCCGCTCCCAAGGAGGGATCTTAGTAGGAATGCTGGAATTGAAGAGACAGAATGGGGTCCTGGAAATCATTGTTCCCTAGAAGGATGATTTGTTCCTATTCACAAGACTAGTGGCCATTGCTCCACCCCATTTGCCTCCCTGCACCCTGAAAGCAAATAAGAAGCCAGTGTTTAGGGACCTCTACTACCATTCCTCAAGCCACCGTGAAATCTGATAAAATAAAGAACCTAACAGGCAATCTTGACTACAAAGATGAGGTGCAATCAAATGTCATAAGAAATGTGACAAAATCCAAACAGTGGAAAACAGATAGTACATTCAAAATATCACTCCACAGAATTTGCATCTTATAAAGTAAATTTAATAGGGGAAGCAAAAATTTATCATAAATATAATTAATGTCATCAACGACCTGCAAGAAGGTGGGGAGATATGGTAATATTTACTATTGACAGGGGTATAAATTGGAACAGATATTTTGAATGACAAATCAACATCTCATTAAAATATAACATGTGCAGCCTTTTGACGTGACTTCTTGGTATCTACTCTGGAGAAACATTCACATATGTGCAGGTATACATATGTGTTGTATATCATAGTATTGCTTAGAATAGCAGAAATTGAATGCTAACCTGGATGTCTCTCAGTGGAGGAATGGCTAACTATTCCATGGTAGAAGTGTCAGTAGTTCAGGTTTATTGATTGCATACTAGGTACCATTCATGATTCTAAGTTCTTTACATAATTTAATTACTTTAATTTTCATAGCAGCTCTGTGAGGTATATTCTATTATTATCTGCATTTTACAGTCAAAGCAGATGCTATTCAGAGAGTTAAAGGAATTTGCCCAAGTTCACACAGCTAGTAAGTATAGGGGCAGGATTTGAACCCAGACAGTCTGGGTCTAGCTTGGGTGATTTTACCTACTATATATCCTGCCTCTCAACACAGAGGTGGTAGAGCCATGGGCAATAATACGCATCCACAAGAACATATCCACATCACATGTTGAGTGATAAAACAACAAAAATCCATGCAGTATAATAACATTAATATAACGTCAAAAACTGAAAACAATGCAAGCTACCATGTACAGAGAGAGAGAAGAGCACAAGGAAAGAACACAAAAGAGAGCTCTAGGAATAATTGACAACTGTCTACAAGGACATACACCAACTTGACATTAGTCCTCACATCTGGGGATGGGAATTGGACTGGCTACTAGGAATGATCACAGGAACTTATTAATATATGTGAAGTGGTAATTTTTATATAAAAAACATATCAATGTGTTTTGTATGATGAAAATTAATTTATTTCAGTCATGCAAAATAAATAAGTTCTGGAAATGTACTGTACAACATAGTGCATATGATTAACAATACTGTGTTGTATACTTAAAAATTTGCTAAGATGATAGATCTTATGTTAACTGCTCTTACCACAAAAGTAAAAAACAAGCAAAATAAGACAAAACAAAGGGGACAGGAGGAAGCTTTGGGAGGTGATGGGTAAGTTTATGGCATTGATTGCAATGATGGTTTTATGGGTGTATACCTATGTCCAAAGACATCAAGTTGTACATGTTAAATTTCTGCGGCTTTTTATAGGCCTATCATACCTCAACAAAGTGGTTTAGAAATTATTTTTTAAGTAGAATTTACACCGGCTTCTTAGGCTTTTTCTCAGTTATTTGGTTTGTCTGTTTTGAGAAGGTGTGAGACTTGCACCAAGTTTTCTGGGCACTGTCAAGCCCTGGTTGTTAAGGTCGAGGAGGAGGCAGGGAACGGGACGGGGCAGGGAAATGGGGGAGACATTCCATGATGTAAGTATGCGAAGGTGCGATACACTTATTCATCCTTCTATTTGTTTATGCCAGGCAGGCTCCAGAAAGGATCAAATGTGGTGGAGAAAAAGACACCTGCACCAGAGTATTTTAAGGTGAAGAAATCAAAGTGAAGGGAGAATAAGTATAAGAATTGCACGAGGGGAGTCCCAGAGGTGGAGGCTTAGGACCCGTAGTTAAGTGGGTAACATGGTCAGTTATATGTTTCACCTATTCATTAGGCAAAAAATCAACTGTTCACAGAAAATATGACCAATTTTGGAAGACACTCTGTAATATTATGAACAGTGTCCTAAATTACAGGAAAGGCAGCAATGAATATTATAGTTCTCTTTTAAAGATGTGAAACAAATTATTGCTCACTACAAAATTAATAGAGGCTCAATGTAGAGCACTTAGAAAACAATCATCTTTGATAGCTTCTGGGAAAGATGAAAGTTTGGAAACAGACATTAGCCATTTGCCTTCCTCTGTCCAGTCCCAACTAATGTCATTGAAGAAGTGTAAAAACAAGGGATACCTGTAGCTCAAACAGGAGCCAAGGAAAGGAGCCATCCATATACCAGAAACTTCAAGGAATTCCCCACACGCAAGTGAGCAGATTAAACACAGAAGCCAAGTGTCAATTTATAACTCAGCCCCTGGGAAAGCTACACGGCCTCGTAGAGATTGAAAAGGTCCTCATAGTTTATCGGGTGAGGGCAGTGGGTGAGGACAGGGGCATGACCTACGCCGGAGTCATTTTGGTGCTCGGCTCATTGGAGTTTAAGAGCATCTGTGAGAGGCAGGGTGGGGGTTTATGCTGCTTACGGAGAGAAGGCACGAGAAAGAGATTTTGCCCAGAATGGCAGGGCTCGCTGTGGAGAGTCTTGGAGCAGGAAGAGGCCCGAGGGAGTCACATTAGCTGGACAGG
The DNA here is from genome assembly GCA_963575035.1 of Avahi laniger. Classification (NCBI taxonomy): domain Eukaryota; kingdom Metazoa; phylum Chordata; class Mammalia; order Primates; family Indriidae; genus Avahi; species Avahi laniger. The sequence goes on along the minus strand of CAUYSK010048584.1, from coordinate 37,667 downwards.
TACATGGCAATGGCAGCTAACCAAGGGCCGGGGAGAAAAAGGGAAGGCCAAAGTTTATTTTTTACTGCTTTTCACTAAAGTGATAGTTGTCTTAGGCAACAACTACAGAGAAATTGACAATTTTAAGGGTCTTTAGGAAAAATAAATATGAGAAGAATTAGGTAAATACTGATAAATAATTTTGAAATATTTATACAAATAATAAACTTTCATTAACAAACTTAAAAAGCAAAATCACAAATGGAAATATATTTGTATATAACAGGCAAAGAGGAAGATGTAGTGTCAGATACTAAAACATAAGACTTTGATAATGAGAACAATATGATATTGGAACCAGAATATATAAGTCGTGTAAAATTTCTATCAGTTGGGTAAAAAACGAATTAGTCAATGTATGGTGTTGGAATATCTGATTAGTCATTTGAAAAATATTAGATCACCACATGTCATAGTTAATTACAAAGTAAATTCCAGTTGGACTGAAAAAGTGAACATTTTAAACATAAAAAGTTTAAAAAAACATTTGGGTCACATGTTCATAATCTTGGTGAGGGAAAGGCCTTTCTAGAAATCACACCAAAGGCAGAAATAATCAGGGAAATGTAGTTTTTACTACATCAAAAATTTTGAATTATTTATACAAATAATAAACTTTCATTAACAAACTTAAAAAGCAAAATCACAAATGGAAATATATTTGTATATAACAGGCAAAGAACAATATCCTCCTTATAAGGAAATCTGGACAAGAAATAAGAACGTATCAATGGAGAAAATAGGCAAAGGAAGTGTACGAACTGTTAAGAATCAAAAAAATACAAACGAATAGTAGATACGTGGAAATGCGATTTTGACTACTAAAGAATTGCAAGATTAAACATTTGAATATGAAAATTTACCAACCAGACAATAAAATTAAAAGGAAGAATCCTCTCAGTGTTGGGAAAGTGTAAAGAAATAGGTACTTCTGGACACTAACAGTGAGAGCTCTAAATTGTAGACACTTTATATCAGCCAAAAATTTACAAATCTGTTTCCGAGAGTTCATTCTAACTCTCAGAAACAAATTTGAAATAACAAAAGCTGAGCAAAGAGATACACAGAAATTATTTATAATAAAAATTATTAGAAACAACTTAAATTTATAATGATATGCCACTGATAAAATTAAGTTTAGTGTAACTGTGGGAAAAAATGTTATCAGTACTTTTCAAATTGCACTTCACACACTGGCCCCCAGGGGGCTCATTTGTTGGACTGTTCCGGGGTGGGTCTGGGCGGTGCTGGCTGTCACCCAGCTTCCACCTGAGCTTCACGAACTTTCTGCATGTTTCTGGGCTCAAGATAAAATTATATTTGAGGAATGGATCTTACTACCTGAAAAAAGTCTCGATGCCACTGTATGGATGCAGATTTCTTAACATTTTTTTCAAAGAAAAATATGAGGTTACAGGGCAGCATATATATTACGATCTTGTTTTTGAATGTGCAATCTATATATTATATAAAAATGCATTATAAAAATTTAAACTGGCTGCTTCTGAATGATGCCATTATGGATTCTTTTCTTCTTGCTTATTTTTATTTGCTAATATTTCCGTAACTTACATGATTTTTTTTTAAAAGATTATGTGTTGCATGGAAAGGAGGAAGGCTGAGGTAGAGAAGTACAGAATTGGACAAGAACAGATGGAAGAGGGAGTCTGACTTTCTGTGGGTGAGAGACACAGGAGACAGCCCAACCAGCACTCAGACCTGCATTTCATCTCTTTCCTCCCGGATCCTTCAGTCCTGAGCAGCTGGTCACTCGGCGTGGCAGTGGGCCAGCTGGCTGGAAAGCCAGCAGTCTTCCTACTGTGGTGGCCACGTAAGAGCCTAAGACAGTGAGGCTTTTCCTAGACATTCCAGCATCAGTATGAGAAAAACAACTCCAAGCTTGTACCCTGCTGGGACTTGGAGGAAACATTTTCAAGTACCTTGGTAGAGTTAATTCTAATGCATAATTTTCTATTCTTTTAATCCAATTGCTTCCATGTCCATCCCTCTTAAAGGTGAATGCACTGATAACCCATTGAGTAGAACCTGGATGGGGCCCAGGAGTCACAAGTTTCCCTTTAAAGTCCAGGACCCAGGACCTAAAGAAGGAGATGACATTCGAATTCTAACCGTGAAAGACAACGCAAAGGCAATTACTAATGTCGCCAAGTCCACAGAAACACATCGGACTTCACAACCCTGCGATCAAGAAACAAAGCCCTCCAGCCACATTACCTGCTCTCGTAATCCCATGCTGCTTCTTTCCTGATCCAAATTCTCATTGCTCCCCTTCACGCCACAGTTTTTTCTATTCCTTCAGGAACCAACTCCTCTAGGCCACCAACCTCTTCACAAGAGGTTCCCTCCACCTCCCGCCTCCTGAGATGCCTGATGCCCCTAAGATTTCTCACAATGGTACTCCTCAGCCTTCCTCCTTGGATACCTCATGTCTTGGTGATGGTGGAAGCATTTTCCTATCTTTCTGGACCATGTCTAGACCATGTCTCCTCCATTGTTGTATATGTGTGCCCACTCTGTTCCCTTGGTGCGCATGCTGTTAGTCTAGACCCTTCTCCAAGGCCTCCCGGGTGTCTGTGTACCTGTGTAAACGGCCCGCATCCACTGATGATGTTGACACTATTCTCAACCTCTCTCTTACCCATCATACTGTCCTCATCCTGGGTGCCTTTGATGACTATGTAGACAAACCATCCAACAACATGATCCCTCCGATTCTTGCTCTCTAAGGCTAGTGAGAGGGGCTTCAAAGGATGACTCATGGAGCTTAACATGGTCCCTGTATTTGGGGCTCTGTGGATCAATGACTACCTCACACCTGGGAAAGCTAAAGAGAAACTGGCTGATGCCCTGTGGTCCTATCCCTGGGGGCTGATGTAGAATCCACTTTGAGAAGTTTGCATGGGGCTGTGTTAAGAAAAGATTCTACCCTGGACATTTCTGCCAAAGAAGCCTCAGGAGAAAGAGGGTGGAGGTGACCAGGAAGGAATGGAAGGGCACTGCCCAAGTCAAGCAAGTGGCAATCCAGAGACCCCACAGGAGAGTTTCCAAAGAACCTAGGAAAGTTCTTCAGAAGACCAAGAATCAGCTTTAGACAGCAGCCAGGCACAGAGAGCACAAAGCCATCTTATGACAGTATCAGTGAAGGAAGAACTCTCCTGTCCTCTGTCTTCCCCTTGTTCCCTGCACCCCAAGTCCAGAGAGGCCCCAAAGTCGTCAGCAACCTGGGGACAGGGTAGGAACACCAGATGAGAATAGAGAGCAGGAGGGCTGATCCCTCTTCCTGGATTCCAGGTTCTTACCTGAAGCAGGCACACCTGGGGAGAAAAGATTTAATTTGAAATCATCTTGGGAATTTTGAGTTTTTATTGTTATCTAGCATTTTACCAATTTTTATGTTAATTACTAAATTGGTGCAATGCTTACCACTTAAAGTGACTGTCGGACTTTTAAATCACCTATGAGTTATCACTGACATCAAGGGGGTGGCCTGAGTTTTCAAACCAGAGCAGGAGAACCACCGCTGCCACTGGATGACTGGACATGCATAAAGGGACAAGGAAAAGACCTAGTCGACTTGCTGTTACCATTCTATCCCAAGATTTCTGCTTGTTCAGTGGGCCAGTAACAACTTTTTCCTAAATGTGTCTATACAGTGTGTATAACTCAGCAAGAAGAGTACTCTAGATATTATTCTCTCAAATATTTAGGATTCAAAATTTTAATAGTATCCCTAGTTTCTTCTAGAATTTTTCTTAGTTCTTATACTCCTTGACCACAGCCTACACACCATTCTAGGAAATCACCTGACTCAACATTCCAGCCCCACCCAAAGACACACACCTGCTTTCCAACTAGAAAGTTGGGGAGCCAGGGTGGTGTCCTGTTTCTGAAAGGAGGAGGCCCCCAGCACCAATCAGCACAGACACCACGGCTAGGCAAAGGATTCGGATGAAGAGCTTCAACAGCAGCTTAACAGAAAGCATCACTTCATAACAGCTGGTGTTTTTTAAAAGCACTTTCACATACATTAATTGTCTCTCTCAGGCCCAGCCCCATGACCTGCTGAGGTAGCCAGAGTAGATATTTTTCATTCCATTTTAAAGGGGAAAAGCTGAAGCTGAGACTAGGTGGTTTAGCCAAGGTCAGAGTATTACAACTGAATGAGCCTAAATTCAGCGAGTAGAGTCCTACCAGGCTTCAGGGCTTGGTCAAAATAAGCCCTACTCTCCAGAACCAAGTCTGGGGTTCTTTCTCTGCCCCACAATTCCACTCATGTTCCTACAAAGAAAAGACACCTCCTTCCCATTTGGCAAATAGCTCTCCAAGACTGTCCCAGTGGTTTGCAGTGCTGGGTACAATGGAAGGATGCCAGATGGACCCAAGGTGGTATCCCTGTCTTGTAACCAGAGAGACGGGCCACATGGTGGTGGACACAACTCAGCATTTGCACAGCAACTTATCAGATGCATCTGGTACAAACTGAGCTCCCTAACACTGTAGGAAAGGATGCATCAATATCTCAAGTCAGGTGGGCAAATCAGGCAAGAGGAAGTGGAGTAGAAATTGGGGAGCCCCAACTTTACTCCAGGCAGTGTGCTGGCTTCTGTTCAAACTTCTTTTTATAATCTTTATATCAGCCCTGTACGTTATATCCATCCCACATGCAGGTACCATCATCCCTCTTTACAAATGAGGAACTGGGCTCGGGAAGGCTCTGAGAGGTCCAGGGAGGCTCTCCCACTGTGATCGTTCTCTACACTAGACTCCGTTGTGCTCCCAAAAGATGTTTCCACATACCCAGGCATCCCTTTCTTTTCTCTGAGCAGAAAAGCAAGCCAAAGTGCTCATCATGATTGCCTGGATCCTGGCTTTCCTGTTCTCCATTCCCACTCTGATCATATTTGGGAAAAGGACACTCTCCAATGGCGAAGTGCAGTGCTGGGCCTTGTGGCCTGATGACTCCTACTGGATCCCATACATGACCATCGTGGCCTTCCTGGTGTACTTCATCCCTCTGACAATCATCAGGTAAGAGGCCACAGGCCAGACCCTTGTGCAGCTTTCCTGCTTAGCCAGTGGCTGCTCTCCTCCCCTACAGGTCACTCATTGTTCCTAGTGCCCTTGGGGGAACTCACCAGGCCACAAGATTTTAGCTAAAGCTACAATAGGCTAAGCCCAACTCCTTCAAAATAGAGTAAAGAGGAGGGAACTAAAATGTACTGAGTATGTGCTATAGGGGCAGCATCATGCTAAGGTAGCTAACAATTATCCCATTAGCCTCAGTACAGCCCCGTGAAATAACTACTATAGCCCCCATTTTATGAATAACGAAGTGCAAACTTGGAAAGGTTAAGTAATTTACCCAACATCACTTAGGACAGAAATCCAGGTTGGTCTGATTTCATACCCTGTTCTTTATCCTATACCATGCAGCCTTTCAAATATAAGGCAAAATCCAGTTTCAGGGATCTTATAAATGAAGAGATAGACATACTTGAAACAAACTTACCAGAAAACTCAGTACTCACTAATATGCTAGACTGTGTGTACCGTAGAGTCAGGTAATGGCAAGGATCGCCTCCTGGAAGCTACCGTTGGAGAAGGGAAGGATTCAGGTAGGATAAGGAAAGGTGAGGAGGAAGCAGGCTTTGTGATGACCAGAGGTTGAAGTGAGTGTGGGGGCAGCGAGTGGACAGGTCAGCAGTGCCAATGGGACAGAAGCTGGCAACGGGCTCCTTCCAGTGGCTGGGAGGAAGCTCACCTATGAAGGGCCTTGGCAGCCAAGCCATAGGATGTCCCCTTGGTCCTGCAGCCAGTGGTGAGGCACAGATGGTCTTTCAGCAGAGATGAACAGGGCCACCTGGGCAAGGCAGGTCTCACTTGGCCATGTGGCAGGGTCACCCTCTGGGACAGGAGTTCTGCAAGCGTGCATGGGGTGGGAGACTGTGGGGAGAGACCTGGCATGTTGAGTATGACCCTGGGCCACGCTGATCCTGCATGTTTTGAGTGCTCTCAAGCCTGCCAAATATGTCATGGGCAAAGGAAGTTCAGCTGCTGGTTTTTTATTATATAAATAGTGCTGTGATAAAAAATCCTTGTACTTAAAATTGCACATGAATCTCTCTCTGATTATTTCCTCATAACTTATTCTGATGGAATTGCTAGAACAAAGATGAGGCTCATTTTAAGAATTTTGATGCATATTCACAACCTGCCCTCTAGAAAAGGTAAATTCTAGCTAACACCACACAAGGGCTCTTTTTTCCTCCCCCATCCAATGAAAGGTAGTATCATATCTTTATTAAATCTTTCCCAACCTGAGAGGTTAAAAAAAAAAGTATCTCTTTGTTTTAATGAGCATTTCTCTGATGATGAAGCTGGTTGAGTGTTTTTCAAGTGCTGACATTACAGGAGTCATCTTTTCTGCTCATTGTTCATCTACAGTCTCATAAAATTCTAAAGCTGGGAGAAATGTTACCCATCATGTGGTCCAACCTCTGAATTTTTCACTAGAGTAGACTTAGGCCTCAAAGAAGCTACATGACTTCCTCCTCTTCAGAGGTTGAGCTGGGCGGGAACACAGTGACCCCAATAGCCAGACCAGCAGCCAGTCATCTCTGCCGGATGGACGAATTAACACCTACATTTTATTCCAACCTACTGCCCTCCTCTCCACCAAGTGAAACTTGGGAGGAAGTTTGAGGGAGAAGAAGGTTATTTAGGCAACCGATCAAAGGTAAGTCACAGCAGCGTTGGCAGGGGACACGGCAGAGGAGAAGGAAGCGGCTCCGGCCATCACAGGCGGCGGAGGGGTCGATCTCAGTGGCAGCGCCTCATGGCGTCCCTCCCGGTTCATTTCCCAGCAGCTCAAGACATCGGCTCCAGTCAAAGCCCCGCTCCGCAGAGCAGAACCACACGGTCCAGGACGGCCTGTGTCTGAAACTCCGCCATTCATTCAGGCTGCTGTTTCCACCAGGACGTCTCCTCAAATGTGCCTACGGGCTAACGTGTGCGTGTTTTTTTAGTGTCCTTGAAAAGGCAAAACCTCATGTGTTTGCTGATGAAAGAAACGATTTCAACAGCAGATTTCACTCAGCTCTCATCCAACTCGGGCCCCTGCGAGGCGCGCTCCTTGCTCCTTGCTTCTGGCCGTGGCGGAACCGGAAACTCAGCTGCGACCTCCATCGTCTCGAGCTGCTGGGAAGTGTTTCCTGGCAGACTTGGCTCAACCTTTCCCTTCTCTCTTCCGTGGGCAGGGAGCGCGGCTCCTGCTAATAAAGAAGGAACTTCTCTGGGGGGCACAGCACCACCCACCTCCTGCAGCAACGGCTCCCTTCCCAAACCAAGGCCAGGCTCTGGGGAATTTTGTGAGGAACTTGTTTTCCAGTTAGTTCCTGGTTGCATTGCTACAGTACCATCTCCCTCAGAGCTAAGATTTAGCTCTTTTCCTTCTCTCCTTCCTTCCTCTCTTTCTCATACTCTGGCCACCGGGCTTGATTCTGTGGCGTGTGCCCCTTTGGGGTAAGGTTAAACTCCTCACGCCATGCTTACATAGACAAAGGAAACAGCCCAAAGAAGATGTTCGCTCGCTTTGTGCACCACGCCTCATTGTTTCTCATGCATGCTATACACATGTGTATATATTTACCAAGCTGATGCCAAAAATTAAACCCATATCCTTGCTTTTGTTTGCATTTCCTTCATTACAAATGAGGTTAAATACATTTTGGATATGTATTATTGTTTTTTAAATACTTATACTTTTTTACCCATTTTTCTTGTCTGAATGTTTTTATTTTCTCTATTCTCTATCTTCAGAGATAGTCTTTGTACAATAGCCTTTTTCTTTTTATATATGTTGCAAATATTTCCCTAATTTGCCATTCCCTAAATTACGTATTGAAGATGATTTTATTTTGTTTTCACTCACTAATGATTGACATAATTAAGAAAAGGAGAAAAAGCACAAATAACCAAATTAGCAACTTTTCTACCATGAATACTACACTGTTTTACTTGTCTCAGCTTTGCATGCATTAATATCTGCTAGGACAAGATAACTTGTCTTTTTCAAAGACTCCCTTTCTACTCCAAGGGGAGCCACTGTCACCCCCTGCTTGCACTGATAGCCTCAGCCACGTAACAAACCACAAACCATTCGTTGTTTCCAGAACACCTACACTCCTCTCACCCCTGTGCTCTGGGCACATCATTGCTCCTGCCTGAACACTCCTCCACGCTCACCCTGCCTTGCGTCCGGCAAATTAGTTCACATCCTTTGTGTCTCATTTCTAATACCAACTCCACAGTGGAGCTGTCCTTGCCAAGCCTGGGCCAAGTGACACCTCAAGGCTTCACTCCCTAACCACTAACATCACTTTGTCCATGTCATCATTAAGACTTCATGGTAGTGTAATCACCTGCTTATGTGACTATATCTCATGAGTGCAGGGACTCCAAGTGTCAATCCAACACTCAGTAGACACCTGGTAAATGTTAGATTGAGTGAACAATGCAGGCCTGGCTGATAAACTGCACCAATCACACAACAGATAAGTCATGTCCCTCTCTGTCTCTGTCTCTGTCTCTGTCTCTCTCATTACACACACACACACACACACACACACACACACACGTGCACACACGCCCTTAATATATAAATGCCTGGCTATATAGTGTCTAGATCAATTTTTGGCATATGGTAGCTCCTCCCTAAATATATGTGAAAGGAAAGAGGAAAGAGAGAAAGGAAAAAAGGGGGCAGGAAGAAAGGCAGGGAGGGAAGGAAGGAGAGAGGAAGGAGTTGTACCGTCTGTGGCAAGCTCGTGTGAAAGCTGTGCATGAATAAAGATGTAGTTGTTCCATTATCAACTAAATCAGGCTCCCAAGACTTGAAACCATAGTGACTGACAGCAAAGGCAATACATGGTTTTTCTGGGGCAAAACAACTCCTGTTGTTTCAAAATTCAGTTGATGTTAACTGTCTGATTGTTGCTGAGGAGGTTATTAGCCTTGGTATAATTGCTTTACTTTAGCTGTGCTTATTTTCTTGCTACCTAATTGATTTCTCATCCTCTTATCATTTTTATCTCTGTAACATGAAGGTAGAGACAGAAAAGATCCATGGCTGACAACTGCAAAGGAATGAGTGGAAAAAAGCACATTAGTCATGGAGCACTGATTTGTGATATGTGAGGAAAATCCATTTATTTTGCTTGGGAAATGGAGATCACACTGTAGGAAAGCCCCAGGCTGGATGCGTGCAGCGTTGGGGACAGGGTGCACAAGCCTGGGGATGGGGTACACAGCCATGTTGGTTCTAAGGGCCCCAGGGGCCTGGCCAGCTCTGTCCATGGGCATGAGGTCCAAGGCTGTGGAGGATGACAAGGGCCTGATTCAACTCATCACATCAGGAAAGGAAGTGACATCCTATATATTGTTAACTGAGAGGTGGCAAGAGGTATGTCTTTAGCAAAAACCTTTCTCACCACATTGCTAAGTTATAGTAGATGCTTGTGGTTGAATTTCCAACTTGCATTTCACTTCCTCTCTTAAACACTCAAGGCAGCCCCTCCCCAAGGCATGTGAGTAGCTCAGCAGCGACCATGTGATCCTGTTCTGGCCAGTAAGATATGAAGGAGTGTCTTAGGAAGAGATCTTGAAAAAGGTTTCTCTATTCTCAAGAAAGAAGTCCAGGAAAGAATGTCTTCTCTTTTTCTGGACATTGCTTTGCCTGGAAGTGCTGGAGCCTGAGTTAGGAAGACACCTACTCTGAAAAGAAAAGAAGGAGGGATTGAAGGAAGCCCAGATATTTAAAGTTTAGTCTTGTCCCTGCCCTACCTTTGAAGTTGCAGTTATGGGAGATAAGAACTATTCTAATTGCTTAAGCCAATTTGGGCTGGGAGTTTGTGTAACTTGCTGCCAAAAGCATCCTGACTGATACCCACCATGCACACTTGCTGCTTCCAGACATCAGTGAATTCATTTGAGCTACTGAAGGCTTTAGAGTCCATAACTACCCTGTTTAAATCCTGCTCCATGCCACAGCCAGAGCCAGCATTTTCACAGAGAACTGCTAAGCATGCAAAAGAGTATGAAACGAAAATTTAAAATCTTCCTTCCTCTCCTCCCCTTGTCCCACTGCTCAGAAATAGCACTGTAAAATTCTCTTGAATGCCCTTCCAGGACTGTTCACACTTTATATACCAGCATATACACGTGTAATTTTTCTTTTTTATACACAAATGAAAACAAATTATAAATATTAAACAATGCCTGGTCTTTGAACAACAAAAAAAAGTGGGTCAATCATTTCTCCTTCCTGCTTAGAGCCCTTAAATGAATTTTCATTGTTCCAGGATTGAGTGCAAAGCCTCTAACCCAGCCCACAAGGCCATGCATGATCTAGTTCCTGCCTTGCTCTTCCATGTCCTCATCTTAGGCCACAGAGGCCGCCTGGCTCTCCAGGCTTCAGCCACTCTGGCCTTTTCTGAGTCCTTCGAATGTGCCACACTCCCTCCTGCCCCAGAGGCTTTGCACATGCTGTTCCCTTTGCCTGAATGATCACCTCCCTCTGCATTTAGAAAACCTATTTACCCTTCGGATCTCGACTGAAACTTCACCTCCTCTGGAAAGGCTTCCTGACTTCCAGAACAAGTTGTGGTCCCTATTATATACCCTTGTACCACTTGTATTGCATCTTTATAGCACCTTGCTCCTTTGCACTCACATGTTACTTGCATCCTAATTTTATTATTGTCTCTCCCTAAATAAAATGTGAGCTCCCGAAGGGCTGGGACCTTGTCTGTTTGGCCTACCATAGTAATCACAATGGTTCACTGAGATCCTGGGACAATGTTAATGCTTCAATAAATATTATGAAATTAATTAATTAATGAAGGGGCGAGACACTTTAGGCCAGTAAGTATGTGTAAGGCTCCCGCTAGGAGAAGAAAAAAAGGGGCATTGTCAAGTAAAGGTCCAGTTTCCCCACTTCTACCCGTGCTTGGCCACTTGGCCAAGCACAGCATCTTATGGGCAGGGGGGGCTGCTGAGGGTGGGGATGGTGGTTAAGTCAGGGAATGGTGCTATGTCCTGGAGCTCATGCACTGGAGATGGTGGCAGACTGGGAGTGTTAGAAGATTATGACAATAATTAGGCAAGAGGCTATAAGGGGTGATTGTATTGGCAGCAGAATGACTAAAATTGGAATGATACAGAGATTAGCATGGCCCTTGCACAAGGATGATATGCAAATTCATTAAACATGCCAGACTTTTTTGTGTTTGATGGGGACAGAGTCTCAGCCGGGGAAGATGGAAAAGTTCTGGAGACAGACGGTGGTGAAGGTTGCGAAGGTTGCGTAACAATGTAGATGCACTTAATGTTACAGAACTGTACGCTTAAAAATGATTACTATGGTAAATTTCATGTATATTTCACCACAATAAAAGGAGTCATCAAAATGAAAAAAGAAAGATTGCAAGGGTCTGAGATCATGCTGAAGAGCCTGGATGGAGAGGAAGTTACAGACTATGGAATCATTTTGAAGGGACAACCCACAGAACTCACTGATGAATTACATGAAGGAAAGAAGAAAGAAGGAGACAAATAGTAATGCTGGGGTCTCTCCGATGCATGACTGCTACACTCTGAAAAGCAGCCCGGTTTGGGCAACAAATGCTAGGTGCTTGTCGTTAGGTGCTTGGCAAGCTAACAGAAGAGCCGGGACTGGCTTTTCACTCATCTGAGTGGTCCTAAGTAAAAAAAAGAGGGTGTGACATGGGCCCAAATCTCTAAAACAAAAGACCTTTCTTAACTTTTCAATTGTGTATATGGTGGATGGTCAATAAATATTTCAATTATTGATCAATCAAATATTGAGGTTGCAATTGTCATCACACACTATTAACGTTTCCTGGTGGATGCCACCTTACCTTGTATAGCATTTCATTTATCTGGAAAGAATTTTCCATGTTCTACAAAATATTCAACTCAGGGTTGAACTCACTAATAACTTTTTTCTCATTTTTTCTTTACTGCAGGCATACACATTTCAAAAAAGTCCCTGGGCAGTTCTGTGAGAAAGAATGGAAATGCTCCAAAAAGGCCCTGAGCTTTCCTGGGGCGCTCAGAGGGGTTTGCTGAGCGAGAATGGGAAAAGACAGTGAGAAGCAGAGCTTTAGCACCGTCATTAATTAAGTTATATTCTAAAGATCATTAAAAACAGTTAGTGCTTTGTCAGCTACTGTAAAGTGGAGCTCTCATTTTTTTTTTAACTAATGATTCTCAAGAGGGAAGTTTGCACAGTTTAAAATAAAGCACTGCTTTGTCCCAAAAGCTTTTATTCAAGGTGCTTATATTCGAAATGTCAAGTAATGTTAAAGAAGAGTACAAATTTTTATATTTATCAAAGAGGACATAGGGTACAAAATTTGCTGATGATTTTGGATCATTAACACTTTGTTAGGCACAGAGTATGTCATGCAAGAATTGATGTGATATTCTGTGAAAACTGAGCAAAAAAGAGGGGAAAGGATGTAATATTTTTTAAGTCTCCACTAATTTTTTAAGCACTGTGCTTGGCACTTTAAGTATTGTCACAAAACTTTGAGAGGTTTATACTGTTGACTCCATTTTACAAAATTTCAGCTGAAGCTCAGCGTACCTATTGCTACACAACAAATTATCATGAACTTAGTGACTTGAAACAATGCACATTCATTATCTCACGGTTTCTGTAGGTCAAGAGTCCAGACGTGGCTTCACTGGGTCCTCTGGTTGGGCGAGGCAGCCTTCAGATGTTACCCAGGGTTGGGGTGTCATCAGAGGCTGGACTGGGAAAGAATCTTTTCCAATCTCCCTCAGGTTCTTGGCAGAATTAATTTCCTTGTGGCTGTAGGATTCGGATTGGTGGCAGCTTGCTTCTTCAAAGCCAGCGATGAAGAGCGACGCTAGCAAGACAGGCTCTACATTCTATGCAATCACACACGTCCCGTCACCTTTGCCACATCGCATTGATTGGAAGCAAGTCACCGGTTCTGCCCACACTCAAGGGGAGAGTATCACACACAGGCTCAAAAACCAGAGGCAAGGATCACAGACGCCACTTTAGAGACTGTCTGAAGTCAAGGTGTTACAGCAAGCAAGTGGCAGAGGAGACCTAGGTCTTTCTGACTACAAAGACTGTGTTTGGATTCTAATCAGGCTCTACCTCTAACCATCTGAGTTACATTGAGGAAATTGCTTAACTTCACCAGGTTCTAGCCTTTTTTTTTCACTTGAGACAGAAGTTGCTCCAACCAGCTGATCTACAGGGTGGTTTTCAGTTTCTGTTGGCTATAATTCTACAGTCCACAAGTATGGGGGCAGGTGTGGTTAAGGGATCCCTCCCTCCACCCCTCACACTCAGGCAAGTGGGAGTGGTCCTCTCTGTCCTCACAGTAGGGATCCACCGGCTATTGTAATATTCCCTTTGGTCCTTTCTGCAGCGTCATCTATGGCATTGTGATCCGAACTATTTGGATTAAAAGCAAAGCCCATGAGACAGTGATTTCCAACTGCTCAGGTAAGTCTCTGATCTGCATTGCAAACTTGTGGCTAATTTTGTTCCTGCAGGGGTTTTCCTCTAGCAAATGTGAGCTGGGCTCCCTGGATATATGAGCCTGCAGGATTCTTTCAGAACCCAGCCTGCAGACCAGACCCACTAACATCTGTCCCAGGCAGGCTCTCTCTACCCTACGTGACCCCCTGCGCACTGGGAGGAGGAAGGGGGGACTTTGAGAGAGTCAGGAGAGAGTCCCTTGAAGCAGCCTTTGAGCCGGGATCTGAGCAGAGAGACTGTTTGAGGGGGTTATCACACATTCAGCAAACACGAGGATAGGCTTTCCTGTTTGGCCTGAACTTACAGATGGGTCAAGCTGCCATCTGTCCATAGAACAACCCTGGACTCTAAGCCAGTCAAGGCACAGTCCCTACTTTCCCTGCTGCCCCAACACGCCAGTTCAAACCAGACTGAGCCTGCAACTGCCTGCTACAACCCGCTACAACCCTCCTCCAAATTCCTTTTCAGTGCCTGGAGTGCTGCTGCCCTGCTTCCCAGGCAAACATTACGGGAGGTGACTGGAGTCGACCTGGAGAAAACACAGCAAACCAAAGTGTTGGAAAGGAGAGGAAAGGGCTTCTAACTTTCTGTTTATTATAGCAAGATAGCTCTGCAGGAGACTGGCTCTGCTCAAAGTACATGCCCCTCCCACTCCTTTTGCACTTGCACAACACACGCACACAACAAAGGTTCACATACACCAAAATATAAGCAAATGCACACACCTCCATGCACCCATTCTCTCCTTTCTTTTATTTGACCTAGAAGTTACTCTTTTGCTTCCCCTTCCCTGAGCATTCCAAACTAACAGCAGACACACACACGTACTCATATGCACAAACACGTACATACACCTCCTTCCACTCACATGTCTGGAATAAGAAGAGCTACTTTCTGTTCCAGATGTGCCACTACAAGCTGTGCTGCCTTGCATAGCCATGTAACCTCTCTGGGCTCCAAGAGATTAAAATAAGAGGATAGACTAGATCCTCTCTAAGTCCTCCTCTTTTCAGACTTTGAGCTAATACCTTTATTGGACCGAGACTGAGCTTGTTTTCTCCCTCTGAAAGCCAAAAGGATTCTCACATTTTATTGGCCACTGATAATCTTTGTCTATTTCCCCAGGAGAATGAGTAGAGATGTATAAGTTTTGGTGTCTCCAACTGAATTCAGTTCAATTCTACTGTGTTCTCCTGCGTGTTAGAAGTAAGAGAGGGAGAGAGAAAGGGAAGGGAAAGAAAATATAAGAATCATTGTTTATAATCAGGCGAAATTGAAAAAGATCTGAATGCCCTTCAATGAGGGACTGAGTGTAATAATTATATAGCCATGCAATTAAATACTACAGCTGTAAAAATTATTATGTCAGGTATATTTCTACTTATAGAACAATGTCTACACTGTATTAGGTTAAGAAAAAGAAAGTATATCACTTTTCTAAATATGTGCATATATAATATATAGCAGAATTTATGTGCATGTATAGGTAGATGATAGCTAGCTAGACAGACAGATGGAAAGTGTCAGGAAGGACAAATACCAAATGTCATTGTGATTATCTCTGACTGATAAAATTTTAGGTCATTTTTATTTTCTTTTTTTCCCATTTAACCATATATTAACATTTTCTATAATTACATAAATTGTATAGCATGAAACAATGGCCCAGTGGCCCTTTAGCCTGGATAAACAGCCAATATTATTCTAGCTGTATATATACGAGATATTAATTTTTTTTAATCAGCAACTCAGCCCCTACAAAGAAGTATATTTGTGATGTACGTCTCTGTGTATGCTTCATGTTTGAACCCTCTAAGGCCCCATGCTGGGACTGATAATATATGTGTTTATTGACACTATGAATCCCTAAACTTCTACAGGTTTAAAACTTGCACGCTCGGTGAATGGGTAATTGCCAAGATGAGATATATTCTGATACACAGGTAGGACTAGGTGCCACAAGCAATGAGGAGGCACCAGAGGCTGATATAAGAGATGTGATAGATGCCTCTGCCTGCCTTCAGTTCTCTCCTTGCTGAGCCTCCCATGATGCCTGAAACTCACATCAATGAGCCAGTCCTGTTTCATTTAGGTATTATCCCTAGGAGAGCCCAAGAGGAGTACATTGGTTGCCTGGAGTGCATAGCATACCTTATACAAGTACAACCTGATTATGTGGGTTGTCACTTAGCAGAGTGCATGAACCTGGTTTGATGGAGGGCAGGTCAAGTGTGGTGGGACCAGAGGGTTTAGGAAGGTCCAGAGCTTTGGTTGGAGGGGAGCAGAGGGGATAGGCAGTGTCTTAGTCTGCTCAAGCTACCATAATAAAATACTATCGACTGGATGGCTTAAAAAACAGAAATTTATTTTTTCTGTTCTGAAGACTGAGAGGTCCAAAATCAAGGTGGCAGCCAGTCCATTTCCTGATGAGGCTTTCTTCTTGACTTGCAGACAGATGCCTTCTCTCTGCGTCCTCACATAGCAGGAAGAGAGAGCCAAGCTCTGATGTTTCTTTTTATAAGGCCACTAGTCACATCATGACCTCCTCTAACCCTAATTACACCCCAAAGGTCTCAACTCCAAATATCATCGCATTAGGGCCAAGGGCTTCAAAACATGAATTCTGGGGAGACACAAGCACAAACATTTGGTTCATAACAGGCAGAGAGGTGGGAGAGAAAGACTGCAGAAAGCAAAGACCAGCAGAGTAAGAACAGAGGAAGGCTGCTTATTCAGAGCTTGCTGTAACAAGAGAGTCAGCTACTGTCACCTGCCTTTTGGCAGACAGAGGAGTGGGAAGGCTTTACAGTGAACAAAAATGCAAGGCTCCAGGTGTGCCCTGGCTGGGGGCTTTGGCGTGGGGAAGCTGTTGGTGGACTAACTAGGTGCAGGGCACTTCCTATCAGAAGGAAAAACATTTAGAAAAAGAGGCAGTAAATGACTGAAAGAAGAGCTCAAAATTAAAAAAAAAAAAAAATTATTAAAAACTCAAACACAGGGTCTTTAGTGTGACTTTCCCTCCATGGCACTCCCTCCAGTGTTGTGTCCTCGGAGAGCTATTCCACTCTCATCTCCTGAAGTTTTTGTTTTGATATATTTGACATCTAAAAGCTGAGTCATGACTGGTAGGTTCAGGGCCCAATTTTGTTGAGGCAGGTGAAGCATTCCTGTACATTCAGATTCAAATCAGACTGGTTTAAACTCCTGTCCTGTGATTTCTACCAGTTCCAGGAGGCTGACATGTTCCTCTCTGCGCCTCTGAGCTCTCGCCCTCACTTCCTACAGCTCTCTGTTCCCTCCACTTCCAGCCCAATGAGCCCTGGAGCCCACCACGTTTTCCTTGAGTTCACCACTCCCAAGAGCACATAGAGCAGATGCCACCGGAGGTTTGCGTGATAGAAGGTTTCCACACTGCCAGCTACCCACCACCGTTTCTCAGCAGGCTTCTCCTCATTGTTACTGAGCTCCTGTCTCTCTCCAGAGTCCCCTGTGTCCCTGCACTTTTGGGCTGCCCCAACCTCCAGTCTCTGAAATGGCACAAAGCCATTTAGAGATTTGTTTCCCACTGATAAACAGAATGTCATTACCCCTCCCCAAAGGTGGGAATGGCTACAGTCAATGTGTATTGTTTAATACAATTTTATATCCCCATTACACTTATTTTGTAGTTGTCTATATATTTTATTACCATCAGTGACCTTCTGGAATGAGGGCAGCTGGTATTCTCAAAAGTTCATATACTCTTTATATCTTATTCATAAATGGAGTTCACTTGATTTCCCATCTGTCACTACAGCCAAGCCGCTCTGGAGTTGGCAGGTAAGTAGGATCTCCAGCTGTGTCAGCAGGCCAGGATTATTGCTCATCAACAAGGGGACATTAGCCATGATTAGTGTGAACAGAAGCTCACTTTGTAAACACTGGCTGAAAAATTCAAGCCATTCGTGGTGTAAGAACCACTCTTCTTGCTGACAAATATGTCTGTTTTCTCCCACTCCAAGGCTGACAGAAAGACAAAGAACCATTTCAAAAATGATTTAAAGACTTTCCCACAAACAAGCGTGCAGGGTGAGAGGTAGAGGAAATGAGGCTTCCAATCTCATATGTTATCTCTCATAAATGAGCATGCCGTTCATGCCCCCGGGTATCTGCTCATACAAAATAGAACATTTACTGCAAGGGGGCAGGAGATTGGGGAGTGTACCCATGGACTATGCAAAGTGTAACATATCTAGATGTAACTGTGCCCAGCCATTGTGCTTGGCAGATGTGATCCATGATATGTCCAAATTGCATGTTTTAAATTAAATGAGGCAGAAGGGAATGGAGAAAGATGCTGTGCATTAGGAACTGGGTTGGGTCCTATTCACTTTCTAGCTTAATGAATGTAAGAGAAGCACATTGATTGCTCTCAGTACCAACTTCTTCATCAGTGACAGTGGACAGAATGGTTTCTCTACCAATAACTACATTTTTAAAAAGACGTGCAAGAAAAACAAAAAGATACAAATAAAAGATTATGACATGTTCGTGAATAATAAGATTCAATGTCATAAAGACAGGGTTGACCCTCCCCAGCTGATCTCCAAGTTAATAAAGTTCCAGCCAAAATTGAATTGAAACATTTTATTGAGTTTGACCAGCCGATTTAAAAATATACATGGAAAATTCAAGAGCCAAGAATAGCCAAGACATTCCTGGAGAAGAAGAACAAAGTAGAGGAGTTTGCTGTACCAAATATTGAGATTTATTGTTATAAAGCCATAGTGATTAAGAGAGTGTGGTGTTGGCACAATACAATAGACAAACAGAAAAGAAAATAGGTCCTAAACAGATCTACCGTTACATGAGAACTTGAGAGATGTCAGAAGACATAGGGGAAGAAATAAAATTGGCTCTTTACCTCAATCCATAGGCAAAAGCAATTTCCAGGGGAACCAAAGACTTAAATGTGAAAAATAAGACTTTTTAAATCCTTTTAAAACATGTAGGATGATATCTTTATGATATTGGGATAAAGATGGATTATTTCTTTTGAGATTTTTCCCCAGTGTATTAAGGGGGACAATGTTTTTGTTACATGATACACTGTATAATACTGAAGTCAGGGCTTTCAGTGTGTCCGTCACCGGGAAACTGTTCATTATACCTGATAGGTAAGTTTTCATCCGACACCTCCCATCCCACCCTCCCCACTTCCTGGTTTCCAATGTCCTTTGTGCCTGTGTGTGCACCCATCAGTTAGCTCCCACTTACTAGTGAGAACATGTGGTGTTTGTTTTTCCATTTCTGGGATACTTCACTTAGGATAATGGTCTCCAGTTCCATCCAAGTTGCTACAAAAGACATTATTTCATTCCTTTTTATGGCTGAGTAGTACTCCATGGTACAACATTTTCTTTATTCACTCATGAATCGATGGGCATTTACGTTGATTCCATATCCTTTCAATTGTGAATTGTGCTGTGATAAACATTTGAGTGCAGCTGTCTTTTTGATAAAATGATTTCTTTTAGTTTGGGTAGATACCCAGTAGTGGGATTGTTGCATCTAATGATAGGTCTACTTTTAATTCTCTCCATACTGTTAAGGATCTCCATACTGTTTTCTGTAGGGGTTGCAGTCCCACCAAGAGTGTATAGGCATTCCTTTTTATCTGCATCTGTGCCAACATCTGTCATTTTTAATAATGGCCATTGTGACAAGGATAAGGTAGTATCTCATTGTGGTTTTAATTTGCATTTCCCTGATAATTCATGACGTTGAATATTTTTTAATTTGTCTGTCTTCTTTTGAAGAAATTGTGTTCATGTCTTTTGCCCACTTTTGATGGGTTTTTTTTTGTTTGTTTGTTTCTTTCTTGCTAATTTGTTTGAGTTCTTTGTAGATTCTGGAAGGAAGGATTATTTCTTAAACAAAATATAAGAAGTATTAAACTGAATATAGATATATTTGATTCTTTTCAATGGAAAAGAACCCAAAATCTGTAAAATAATTTAAAGAGGTTTATTCTGAGCCGAATATTTGTGACCAGCCCGGAGTACACAGTCTCAAGAGGTCCTGAGGATTTCTGCCCACAGGAGTTGGGTTACAGTTTGGTTTTATACATTTACAGAGACAAGAATTACATGTAAGACCCTAAGTCAATATGAGGAGGGAATACATTGATTTGACCTGAAAAAAACAGTACATCTCAAAGTGGCTTCTAGGTTATAGGTGGGTTTAAAGATTCTTTGATTTGTAATTAGTTAAAGAAATGAAGCTTTGTCTAAAGGCTTGGAATATTTTAACTTAAGATAAGGATGTCTGTTAATCACAGACAAGCCACCAGACCTTAACCAAAATTCAAGTGATCTGTTGAGTAAATTGATGGCCTGCAGGTATGGTTTAAGCTTTGTCTTGTACATCCTTACATCTGTTAATGAGTTACAAAGAATATCTCCAAGAAGGGAGAGAGGAATGACGAGGCATATCTGATCTCCTTTTCCATGGCCAGCAACTCAGCTTTAGGGTATTTCTGGAATCCCCTTGACCAAGAGGGGGTCCATTCAGTAAGCTGGGGGCATAAGATTTTACTGTAGTTCAAATTCTGTTGACATTTAAAAAGTGAATCCACTAAGGAATGTAACTGAGTCTAAGCTGGTACCACTCGCTGCAGGACTATCAATAAGTTGAGAAACAAGGCATTGGGGAAAGGGAGGTGACTTTTATTTGAAGAGGCAGCAAACCAAGAACATGGTGGACTAGTGTCCTAAAGATCTATCTTAAGTTATGAACTTTAGGTTTTATCTTAAGGGAAAGGGGAAGGGGAGTTGTAAGAAGTAGCTGAGGACTGGGTATTAGCAAGGGTCTGAGGAAATTGTAAGACATCTTTGCTCTTGGTCAGTTAACTTTGGAGGATGAAGGTCATGTCAGGATGTTCTTGCAAATCTTTAACATAGCATTGGTACTGGAACATATGCTTTCCTTATCTCCCCAGGGGTTAGTTTTGGAGAAAGGAATGATTGTCACCTTTTTTCTAGCCTATGGTGCAGAGCTAAGCAAAAGCTTTTAACCTAAAGAGTGTTACCACAGGGAGTCAGAAGCAAAATGCAGCTAGTTATGTTAAGACTCCATTCCTTTGTCACAGGAGAAGCTATTTGCAACACATATATCTGGAAAATGATTAGTATCCACGATATATGAAAAACTCCTAAAAATCAGTTAAAAATATTTTTTAAAAAGACAAATAGGTTTGAAAAATCAGCAAAGCCCAAACAGACATTTCACCGAATTGGAAACAGAAATGGCCAAAAATAAGATTTTCAACCTCATTAGTAACCAGAAAAGTGCATGTTTAAACCTCAATTAGATATAATTTTCCACCCACAGGATTAGTGAATTTTAAGTCTGATAGATCTATGTATTGACAAAGATATAAATTTCATGGTTTGTCTTGGCAGCGTAATTCCTCAAAAACTTAGAAGGCTTCTGGTTTATTTGCTTCTAGTTAGTTTCACGTACCAGCAATCATATCCAAAAAGACTTTCTTAATATAATTCCCAGGTCTGATTTGGTTCTTTGCTTCCTTGCCCAATCTCTGTCTCTCGATTTAATGGAAGCTAGTTTGAGGCCGTCTGAAGCAATAGGTGAGAGGCCACATCCACATCCTGTTCTCCATGCCTCAAGGATGAATCTTAATGGGTCTCTGCTGGTTAAAACCTCTCAAAGTTATAGCTTAATTTGGGGACCAGGGCCATCTTTATTGGCTAGGACCTGCACACTTGGAAGGAGCCCACATTTGGTTTAATGCTCTGCCTGCATTTTCATTTTGCACTGGACCACACACAAAGTATGCAGCAGTACTATTGGGAAATAGAAGTAGCTGACATTCGCAACTCTGCAAGATGCCAAATTTGGGGACTTTCTATAACTCCCTTTCATTTTTGCTCGTAAGCCAACCAACTCTTGTCTAAGTTCATTTCTTTTTCTCAATATCTTACTAGACACAAGTGGTAATGATCAGTACATGCTGGTAACATTCAGTGTACCAACCTCATCCCCTGGGCTCCAGGCTCAGTAAGCACAGTCAGCCTTCCCAGGCATCATACGTGACACTTCTATGGAATGGATCTCCAGTGTGTCCCAGTTTCTAACCTCAGTTTCCTTGCCACATGCTGCCTGGTCACTAAGTCAGTGCCACATGTTTTAGGTTTTTATTAAGACAACACTGTGTATGAGATACCAATGGCTGCTTTAGTTAGAGAAACATTTGCAGCTGTGTAAACTGCAAAATCAGTAGCCTTAGCAAAATAGAAGTATATTTCTTGCTCAGTTAAAGTCCAATCGTCAGTAAATGCCCAAGGGAAGGGCATTGTTCCACACGGTTATTCAGAAATTCAAGCAAGTAGAGATTCCGCCACCTTTAACAGAAGACTGCTAAGGTATTCCTCAGCATCTACTTTCAGCAGGTAAGGGGTAGGGGAAGAGAGGGAGTGGAGTATTACTCAGGTGGTTTACCTGGGCCAGGTTTGGGGATGGTAGACATCAATTCTTCCCAGATTCCTTTAGGCAGAACTTAGCCACATGACTACACCCTGCTGAAAGGAAGGCTGGGAACTGTAGTCTAGCTGTTGTTACCACCCAGGTTCATTGCCTGCTGCCCAAAAGGAAGCCGATACACTGAGACAGCAGGCATTGCGGTGGAGAAGGAATTTAATATTGCAGACTGCCAAACAAGGAGATGGGAGAAATTTCTCAACTCCGTCTCCCTGAGAATTTGGAGGCTAATGTTTTTAGGGCAGTTTAGTGGACAAAGGTGTAGGGAATTGGGTCTGCCGATTAGCTGGGGATGGACTCATAGGGTTGGGAAGCAGAAATTGTCTTCTTGCGCTGAGACAGTTTCTGTTTGAGGGTAACAGGACCTGTTGAGTCAGTTTCCAAATGTGGTCATTGGTCAGTTGTTCCCCCTGAATGCAGAATCTGGAATATATCTCAAAGATCAGTCTTAGGTTTTACAATAGCGATGTTATCTATGGAAGTGATTGGGGAAATCACAAATCTTATGCTAGTCAAGGATACATGACTCCTAAGCAGTAAGCAAATACAGAAAGGCAAGCTAGGGAACAATGGCTGGCTTTGTTTGGTTTTTTTTAACTATGCCTACACATTTGCAGAGTTCAGGCCCCTACCACAATTCAGCCTTTTATTAATCTTATAAAAGGCAATTTCACTGTGTGCCTGCGCGGGGGGCAAGGAACAGGTTTGGTGAACAGCTCTGAATAATTATTTTAGGCCTTTCAGAGTTTCTGGCTCTGCCTGATCTGAGGAACTGAGGTACAGGAAAGACCAACTGGTGAGTTAGGTGATACCTCCTCATAACTAGCTATGACTTCTGGTTTGCACTGGGCTAAAAACCTGCTGAGAAAAGAACTCTAAATGCTTTCATACTTGCATAGGTCCAGGCCTATGCAGGTATGTCCAATTAGTGGGGAGGGAGGGAGCACCTCAAATGACAAGAAGGGGACAATAAGATCCATGAAAGTAAAAGTGTGCTAGAGAAGATGGGCTCGGCCACGGTGAGTGCAGACCAGGAAAAGGGCCTTAGAGTCAAAGGGAACTGTAAGTTCTGAGTCACTGAAGGGCATTCCTACCTAACCACTCCAGTTGCCTGTCAGCATCTAGGGAGGAAAATGCTGTGTGTGAAGCTAAAGGAGCTGAACTCCTGGGAGCATAAACAGCTATGCTGCGGGCCCCTGGGCCAGCAGAGCACAGAAAAACAAGGTTGTTTTCTTGCTTCCTGGCAGAAGAGCTTTGAGAGCAGATATCACAGGGAAGGGTAGTAGTGCTGAATAATTCCCCACCCCGGAGATAGAACTGAGGCCCTGAGAGGCAGAGCAGAAGAGCAAAGCAACCACCCAAGGGCACAAACAATAATGACCCTTCCAAGTGAGCTTAGAAGTGACTATGGCTGCTGAGTAGCTGGCACCCAGCCAGAGCTCCTCCAGAGGAGATCACTGACAAAGAGAGGTCTGGGTGGCATGGCCTGGGGCTGCCCAGGGCAGCTGCAGTGACCGTGGGAAACAGGAACCAGACAGAGTCACTGCAGAGGCACAGGAGGTGGCCCAGGCCAAGACATCCCCTTGGGTCTGTCAGAAAACTAGAGGTTCAAAAATATCCTGGGAAGGAAAGGATTGATGTCCCACAGCTAAGTGTATAAGGCCTAATGCACTAAAAATATTTAACTGATAAGTTTCAGGAGCATTTTCTATATTTGTATTTATAGAGGCCATTACTGTTCAAAATGAATTTCAAGTTTTAAAAATTTTAGAAATCAAGAAAAACTGCTAAAAATGTTTAATTTTTTAGATCAACCTAAAGTACGTAAAGTTTCCAACATATGAAACATATTTATTTATTTTTACTTTTTTAATTTTTTATATTTTATTCCAGCATATTACGGGGGTACAAATGTTTACATTCCATATATCGCCTTTCCCCCACCCAAGTCAGAGCTTCAAGCACGTCCATCCCCCAGACGGTGCGCACCGCACCCATTAGGTGTGTATATACCCATCCCATGCTCCCCCCCGCCACCTGCCCAACACCTGATGAATGTTACTACTATATGAAACATATTTATTTTTAAAAATTGCCAGTTAGACTTCCTTGTTTCTAAACATATCACCTGTACTCATTATAGGACCACAGGTGAATCCCCCAACTTCCAGGAATAAATTCTGCCTCCATTTAGCATCCCGAGGTTTTATTCCAGCTTCAGGTGCTCAGCGCACATAAAGATGGGTTCCCAGTGGCTCTGTAAGAGGCCAGCAGCCAGGGAAGGAACCAGAAGTGGCCATTTGGAGAGCAAATTTCCAGCATGGGCCCCCATTAGGTATGTACCTTGGAACTAAAACAGTCAGTGAGCTTCCTCCAGTCCCAAATCGAATGGACCTGCCACCTCCAGGCTACCCGAGCTGTTAATGCACAGTGACAGCTGAATTTAACTGCTTTTTACTCCATCTCAGTGCCAAGGCCTGAGTAGAAATAATCCTTTTATCTTCCAATAAAGGAGAATTACTGGCATTTTGTAGCTCAGCTCTCTTTGAAGAGTCATCTTTAGAAGCTGGAGGCTTTGCATTTCCTGCAGTGGTCAGATTAAAGACGCTTTTCACCCATCTCAGGGCAGGTAGCTGATTATATTGTCACCCAGTTGCCCTGTGGAAAGTACTGCGAGTTTCTGTTTTAAACAGATTTCAAAGCACAAATGTCATTCTCAAAATCCTCTGAAAGACCAACTGAGTGTTTAGAGCCATACTGTTTAGAGGCCAGCTGTTACCTCGTTCCGGCAAGTAGGGATGCTTGGAAAGAATATAATTTGGTCAGCTGTCTTCTTTCCTTGCCTCCCACAGGTAGAATCCCACCCTGATCCTTTCCGCTGTGTGTGATTTCCATACAGATGACAACCTTGTGTAATAGATGATCTAATTTAGTCAGACCTTCTATTCGCTTTTATAAAGGCAGTTCATTTTCCACCTAAAATACCTTTAAAACTTCATTCACCTCAACTGATAAAGCAACCAACATCCCCAGCGTGTGACTTGGTACTTTGAATACTTTATTATTCCTCATAGTAACTCTGTGAGTGTGGTTTTCTACACCTCATTTTTTTTGTTTTGTTTTGTTTTGGTTTTTTTTTGAGACAGAGTCTCACTGTGTTGCCCGGGCTAGAGTGCCATGGCATCATCCTAGCTCACAGCAACCTCAAACTCCTGGGCTCAAGCAATCCTCCTGCCTCCGCCTCCCGAGTAGCTGGGACTACAGGCATGCGCCACCATGCCCGGCTAATTTTTTCTATATATTTTTAGTTGTCCAATTAATTTCTTTCTAATTTTAGTAGAGACGGGGTCTCGCTCTTGCTCAGGTTGGTCTCGAACTCCTGAGCTCATACAATCCGCCCGCCTCGGCCTCCCAGAGAGCTAGGATTACAGACGTGAGCCACCGCACCCGGCCCGGAGACCAGGAGTTTTAAACTAACCTGAGCAACTTATGGAGGTCCCATCTCTAAACAATTGTTTTAAAAATTAGCTGAGCACAGTGGCTTGAACCTGTAGTCTCAACTACTCAGGGAGACTGAGGCAGGAGGGTCACTTGAGCCCAGGCTGCAGTGAGCTATGATTGCACCACTGTGCTCTAGCTCGGGCAACGGAGCAAGACACTGTCACTAAAAAAAAATTTAATTTTTATAAAAGAATTTTTTTATATAGAGAATAAACTATTGATGGAAGAGTGGAAAGGCCACCTGTATGTGTCTAACTTTGTAACAGGTTTAAAATTCGATGGTAATCAGACATAAGAATGTGTGTGTGTGTGTGTGTGTGTGTGCTTGCGCACGCACGCACGTGTACACTGGCTTCAATTTCCTAGGTAGTTTTTGGTAATGTTTACAAAGTATAATTGATCATTTTAGGGGAAGCAACTTGTGGTGCCTGCATTAAAAATTACTTTGGCTGGGTGCGGTGGCTCACGCCTATAATCCTAGCACTCTGGGAGGCCGAGGCAGGAGGATTGTTTGAGTTCAGGAGTTCGAGACCAGCCTGAGCAAGAGCGAGACCCCATCTCTACTAAAAAATAGAAAGAAATGATCTGGACAACTAAAAATATATATATATATAAATTAGCTGGGCATGGTGGTGCGTGCCTCTAGTGCCAGCTACTCGGGAGGCTGAGGCAGAAGGATCGCTTGAGCCCAGGAGTTTGAGGTTGCTGTGAGCTGGGCTGATGCCACAGCACTCACTCTAGCCCAGGCAACAGAGCAAGACTCTGTCTCAAAAAAAAAAAAAAAAGAATCTATAAAAGTATTAATTAGTTTGTTGATGGAAGAGAAAGGAATAATTTTCTGAAATGTTTGTAAAATAAATGAAGTCTAATCCTGTCTCTAGATGAATGAATTACATGGATTGGAGGATCTTTTATAAAGGATATGAGAATACAACTGTCATACTAAGTCACGTCAACTCGAGAGATCCAACGTGGTTTCTTTGATGTTTTTTATGAAAGTATGCTTGTTGTCCTCCACACCTGAAACTTGGAGAGTCTGTGATCCTTAACTTCCTTTTGGTAACCCATTATAAACTTCATTCATGAATTTATCTAAGCCTTTCCTGAGCCTATTTATATTTTCAGACTATATAACCTTCTGGGGTAATGACTTGCATATGTTTACTACCAACTGTGTAAAGCAGTAAAGTACAAAGCATAAATCCCTTTTATCTTTTATATTGCAATGGGCATCCTCTAGTCCTGATGCTTTTTAATTTATTTGGTGAAAGAAAGCCATCTTTAAACTTAATGATTTGGCATAGTCTGAATCCATCAGTTTCATCTGTAATTTTATGAAATTAAATATTCCTAACCTTTGATGATATTCTGTCATAGAAGCAAAGGCTATGACATGTACGTAAAGAGCTTTGCTCTTAATTAGTTGTATGCTTTGGGGAAAATTATTTTATATCCATAGATCCCAAAATCATCTTCTAGAAATCAAAGTGATAGATAATCTCTAAAACCCCTTCTGTTTTCCAACTTACCTGTACCTTACCAGCTATTCCATCCACCCCCTTCCCCTAAAAAAAAATTTGGAAGAGATGGAGAAAACTGCATGGTAGATGAGTACATGATCTTGGAGTTAAATCATCAGAATTAAAATCTCATTTCCTCTACTAGCTCTATACCCTTAAGAAAGTTAGTTATGTCCATGCCTCACTTTCATCACCAGTAGATTGGGAATAATAATAGTTCCAAATTCACCGTTTTTTGTTATTTCATAGGTTATGTAACATTTTTTTAATAAATGAGTATATGTATATATGCATATATATGCATATGTGTATATATATATACTTAAAAAACATCTGGCATATAATAAGCACTATACAAAAGTTAACATACATAGATATAGATATAGACACATAGATATGGAGGAGGAGGGGGGAGAGACAGAGAGAGAGAGAGAGAGAGAGAGAGAGAGAGACCAAGAGAGAAGAAGCCACCACACTTCCCTACACCCATGTCCTTGTGTGGTCCCATCCCATATTGACTCTGGGCTGGGCCATATGACTTGCTTTGGCAGATGGAATACCAACCAATGTAAAATTAGCCTAGCTTTTGATTGTGCTTTTGCATTGGGTTTACTTTCTTCAAATGTTCTTCTGAGATCACTGTGTGAAGAAGTCCACTCTATCCTCCTTGAGACTACATGGAGAGAGAAATTCAGCCATCCCAGTTTGAGCCCAGATCCCCGTTGATCTACCAACTGAATACAACCACATGAGTGAGCCCGTGGGAGCCCAGGAGAACAACCCGGCCAATCCATAGAATCATAGAAAGCAAATGGCTCCTCTTTGAAATCAATAAATGTAGAGTGCTTTGTTACACAGCCATATTTAAGGATATAACTGATACTTTGGTCTTTTCTGGTTCTGTTTTCTATGTGCTGGTCTTAAGGATTTGTGACCATAACTGAAAATTCACATAAAGCTAGTCTAATGAATTCAAATCCCATTTCTCATTACTAGATGTGCACGCCATGTATACAAATGGACAAAAAATGTGATTGCCTTAAATTTAGCATATAAGTAGTGTCCAGTTTAGTTTTCCCTGAGTAGCAGACTTAGAGTCAGAGATTCACCTGCAGGAAGTTTGTTAGAAAGTATTCTTGGGATTAATATCTCTGAGGGAGTAAGGAAAGTAGTATTGGCAGTGAGAGAAGATAAATTGCAATATAGTTGTTGCAAGTGACTCAGTAGATCACACAAGGAGCTCTGGAACTACAGTGGCCTTTCAGAATGTTACAAGTTTAAGCAAGAACCAATACTTTGTACCATAGCTTTCACTAGTCATTGGATAAGACTGCTTTTATCTTATGAGAGATAAGTCTAGCTTTTATCAGAGAAAAGTTGTAACTTTAGCTGAAGCAGCTCTTTTTTACTGAGGTATTTTTTTTCTTTAATACAATATGGATTTTGTTAGTCAACTATAATTATAATATGCTTGTTATAGATTTCCCATTCTGTAGTCATCTCACAAACAAAACAGAACAGTGTGTTAATCTGGTTTTCCTCAAGTGGGATATAGCCTTGGTTTGTTAGCAAAATCCTCTTTCTCAGCCTGACAGTTTAGAGTGACAAAATTGACTCTTTTTTCTCTGATGTAGATATCACCAGCCTTGGAATGATATGCATTGGATGGTCAATTGTACAGGGTGGAGTGGGGAAGAGATGTCAAATGTAGGCAGGGTCCAATGCTGTTCTTCTATGCAATATTGGTACTTGTGCCCAGTGATCCTTCTAGAGCCATTTTTCCAGTGATATGCATATTTCTCCATAATTACAGCTAAATGTGCAGCACAATTTTGAGGAATAGCCCCAGTGGGACTCAGCTTCTACAACTTTATGCCACTTACATCAATGCAGTGGAGATCATCATAGAAGTTTTCACCTCCATGGAGGAAGAACTTTGTCCATGCTGCTATCATCATGTGATACCTTCCCCAATGGTTATTTATAGGTCTTAGGTTGAAATTCGTTCAGAACATTTGCACCAAACCCATGTAGATTGGATATTCCAGAAGCTGGATGCTTCACTCTTCTACATCAAAAACAAGCAGCTTGTTTCCAATGGTTTCTGGTGATTTGTGAGATGTTTTGGGGCATGGTGGGAATTGGACTGTGGGTAGAAGCAAGTCATCTCAGGTATGGCTTGGGTCTTGGTTTCAGTATTAAGATCTGATAAATAATTTTGATTTCTGGAATAGCCAGTCCCTCTAAACTCAGAGATACCAGATTTATGGATTGCAAATCTGAGAAGTTCCCATCTGATTTGGTCTCTCAACAATAAAGACCTCTCTCAGCACCACCAGCGTGGGTAAGAATACATAGCTGTGGCCAATCCAGCTGTAGCACTGTCTTTTTGTTGGACCAAAGTGTACCATGTTGCTTTCTTGGGCTTTTTTCTAGACTCCAAGATTGGCAGTAGCTTCATGGTGTCCCTCAAGACTGAATTCCAAAAGAGGTTTGGTTTTGATTTTATTCATATGTCTGCAGAACCCACCAAAGGATCCAGCCTTGGAATGAGGAATGAGTGAATGAACAAAGAAAATAGATGAATAGATATATGAATGGATAAATACAACTAGGTACCTAGGCCACTGGTCACCATCCCCAAAGCCCAGAATTCAACAGCAAAGGCTTTCCATAGCCAGGGTGACCTCCTGCAGCTGCCGGGCTAAAGTCTTCCCCCTACATAGCACCACTGGAGAAAGGAGACAGGATTTGGAAAGAATGGGCTGATTCCTTCTGCTCAGTGTTGCTGATCATAGTCAAAGGAGGCCCTCATGACCCCCTTCCACTGCACAAGCCCACTTCCCTAAAGGTCCTGGCTGAGGGAAAAAGGAGTACCTCGAACCTGGAGGGAAAAATATCTAGGCAGCACTATATAGCATTCACTACCTGTGGTTTGCCACAATATATAGCAATATGAAAACTCTGTAGTGATTCATCTACAGAAGTTTTTGAGAGACTAAGAAAACATTAGACATAGGAAACTATGCCTTGCCAGAAAGTAATGTAGTTAAACATCCATTTTAAACATTAGAAATTTAAAAAGCAAATACAAAATGTATTTGAACATGAACACTAAACATCTATATATTTTGCAGTTAGGTAAACACTTTTAGAAAAATAGAGGGCATGTAGAAATGAGCAAGGCAATTTCTCTCGATTAAGGTTATTGTACTGAAAGTGCTTGGTAGATAGCTTCTCAGGGAAGAAATGAGTCTCTACTTTCCCTTTTGTTTTAATCTTGGGGGAAAAATCCGATAAGAATTATCATTGCACCCATTTTCCCTTTCATACATGTAAGAAAATATATTTCTTGCATTAATTAGGTTGCAGTAAACACACACACACACACACACACACACACACACACACACACACACCAGTAAATAATAATGACAACTGAAAAGAAGATAATTTCTTTCAAACGAAATAAGTCTAAAATAAGTCATCCAAGGCTGGCATGGCAGCCCTTGTTGTCATCTAGCTCTTTGTGTGGTCAGCATTACCTATGGCCCTCACTGATCTAAGGTGGCTGCGGCAGCTTTCAGCAACCCATTTCTAACCTGGTTAGTAGAATGAAATAAGAAAAGGAGGAAGTGCCCCATATTCTTTTAAATGATTTCCTAAAACATGTCTTCCTTTCATTTACAACTTAATTGCCTGGAACTTAGTCACATGATTATCACTAGCTGCAAGGAAGTTAGTCCACTTTTGAAATCCAGCTCCCTATGCAAGGTCCTGGATGTTTGCTGACCACTCTGTTAGGTCTACATGTAGCTCTTTATTGTTTGGTGGCTCACTAAACTAAAAGACAACTTATTTTCCTGAAATACATGCAGAAGAGAAGGAGCAGCAAGAATGGCGTAAATATTCCATTTAGAACAAGTATAGAATAGAGAACTCTGGGGTCATTCAACCTCCAGAAATATGTCCCAAATAAATTACTTACCTTTATAAATTAAAAAACAAAACAAACAAAATTCTGCCAGGCGTGAATAGTGAAGTTCCTTAACCTAGTGGTATAATATATCTCTTGGTTACATTACCTGTTCCTACCTTTGCTCTCTGAAGAGCCTCTCCTACCATTGTCCTCTCTGGTCACTTGTTCTGCCCTTTTGGGAAGGTTCTTTCCTCTATGGCAATTTCTAAAGTGGGCAGTGGAGGGTGTCCCTTCACAGAGCCTGCAAAAATTCTAAAGTTCATTTCCTTTCAGTGCAGGTTTAGGTACTACTACTAAAGTTTTGATGGTATCAGACAGTTGCAGTCCAGGCTTGTGGTTTCTTTTGGTTTTCAGATCTTGTGGTTTTTAAGCCTGAGTCTACCTTGAGACCACTTAAAAGCGTAAGCTTGGGTGGGAAGACAACATACTGAATCTGATATTTGCTGCTAGTTTGCCTCCCATTGTCTGACAAAGAACAATTAATAGAAAGTCCTTTTAAAATCTTCGGGGCCAGTATTAATCTCCTGCTGAGGTTGTTTCTTTAGAATAAACTTACAAGTGTGTCAGTTTGGAGCACAGAGCAGTTGTCTTTTTTAAACTTTAATCCTGAAAGGCTTCAAATTTAATGCATTTAGATTGCAGACCACAGAGAGAGAGAGCACTAGCATCACTGCCTACAGATAAGGTGGATCAAATCTGAATTCATCTCTCCTACAACTTCGTTGAAAGCGTCAAGAAGCAGCTAGCACAGACCACACTCTAATTTTTTTACACTTTCCCTCAAGGCCATTTGGTCTGCTTTCCCCACAGTCTTTCATCTACTTTCCAAAGTATGACAGGCAGGAATTTGACCAAATGCTTTACCATTGAATTATAAGTGTTGCCAGCTTCCCAGCCTATAATATTAGGGAAACATTTTAGGTTCTGATATTTTAGTACTCTATGCCCAAGTAATACATATATTACTTTCACAATTATATATACATATATATATCTATAACTCTTAGAGTCTGAAACAAAGAAATCCATAAATTAGCTGCTTAAAAAAAACACACATAAATTTATTTCTCTCTTTGAGATGCCAAGTAGACCACATCTGGTAGGTAAGACTCCAATATCTTCAAAAACCCAGGTCTTTATCTTTATTCTGCACGACTCCAGTGGAATGGCACTTACCACTAAGCTCGCCTGAAGGCCAGTGGGGCTGCTGCAGTTCTGACCATTATGTCTACCGTACACATGGCAGACTACAGGAGGGAAGGTGTTAAAAAGAGTTGACTCCACTTAGGGTGGGAGAACCTTTTGTGTTGTTGACCCTCTAACTTCAGTCGTCTTGCTTAATAGCCCTCCTAGTTGTCCTACCCAAACACTTATGTTTCATTGCTCAGAATTTCATCATCTGGTT
Organism: Avahi laniger; assembly: GCA_963575035.1. Classification (NCBI taxonomy): domain Eukaryota; kingdom Metazoa; phylum Chordata; class Mammalia; order Primates; family Indriidae; genus Avahi; species Avahi laniger. The sequence goes on along the minus strand of CAUYSK010048584.1, from coordinate 5,061 downwards.
GGCAAAGTTCCACGATAGATAAAGAATTGTTGTCTTTTATTTTCAGTAGCAATATGTCCAATTAAAAATTGGATTTCTGCTACTAAAGAAGAAGAGGAGAATTGCAGATGAGGTAGGCAGCAGAGGAAAATGAAAGAGGGTAAGAGAGATGAACAGAAGGAAATAGACTTATTATGAAATTTCCAATAAAAAGATATCACTCTTTTCTTCTCTGGTTAAGCCACACCATTTAAAAAATTTCTTTTCAGAGACAGGGTCTCCTTGACAACGAGGCTGGAGTGCAGTGGGGCAGTCATAGCTCACTGCTGCCTTGAAACTCCTGGGCTCAAGCAATCCTCTTTCCTCAGCCTCCTGGGTAGCTGGGACTACAGGGAAGCACCACCACACCAGCTCAATTGAAAACACATTTTTTTGTTTTGTTTTTTGGAGAGATGGGTTCTCGCTATGTTGCCCGGGCTGGTCTTGAACTCCTGGCCTCAAGAGATCCTCTTGCCTCAACCTCCCAAAGTACTGTGATTATAGGCATGAGCTAGCATGCCTGGCTACTCTCTTTCTTAAAGATCAATATGCGATGGTGTAATGTCCATAGCACCAAAGCTAGGCAACAATCTATTTATCCAAATTATAATACTTTATGATTGAAAAAGAATACAGTTCATATGCTAGAACAATGGTTATAAACTGGGATCCTCCTGGTAAAATGAAGATATATGAGCACTGTTATCCTAGTTATGAGAAACCATACTACCTCTTGACATTTACCTTCTCAATAGCCTAGGGCTAGGGCTAGTGTTACTCTAGCATTAATAATAGTAATAACGAATACTAGTAGATCAAAGCATTCTATTGGTCTGCAATTTTCTTTCTTTCTGTCTTTTTTTTTTTGTTGTTGTTGTGTCCTTTAATGGCTGTAGTATCAGAGTGATAGTGACTTCACAGAAGGAGTGAAGGAAGATTCCCTCTTTCTTGATGTTAGGGAATGGTTTCAGGAGGATAGGTGCCAATTCATCTTTGCAGGTCTGATAGAATTCGGCTGTGGATCCATGTGGTCCTGGGAGTTTCTGTTGTTGTTGGGAGATTTTTTATTACTGTTTCAAACTCACTAACCATTATTAGTCTGCTCAGGTTTTCTATTTCTTCTTGAGTCAAATTTGGGAGGTCGTGTGATTCCAAAAATTCATCCATTTCCTCTAGATTGTCTAGTTTGTATACACAGAGGTTTTTATAGTAGTCTCAGATATTATTTTGCGTTTCTGTGGTAAAAGAAAGAATCAGTGAACTTGACAATAAGACAACTGAAATTATTCAGTCTGGAACAGGAATAAGAAAGGATGAAGAAAAGTGAACAGAGTGTAAGAGATTTGGGGGAAACCATCAAGTGGAATAGCATAGACATTATGGAAGTAGCAGAAGGAGATAAAACAGAAAAAGGGCAGCAAGGCTATTTGAAGAAATAACGGCCAAAACCTCTCCCAAATTGATGAAAAACAAATGAAACTACACATATAAGAAGTTCAATGAACTCTAAGCAGCATAATCTCAGGGAGCCACACCAAGATGCATTATAATCAAACTGTCAAAAGACAAACTAAGAAAATCTTGAAAGCAGCAAGAATGAAGCAACTGGTCATGTACAAGAGATTCTCAATGAGGTATCTTTCTCTATCACAATGGAATGAAGCTAAAAATCGATAACAGAAGGGAAACTGGAAAATCTTCTCATATCTAGAAGTTAACAACACGCTCTTCACCAACCAATGAGTCAAAGAAGAAATCGCAAAGGAAATTAGACGATTTGCAGAGACAATAAAAATATAGTATACTAAATCTTTTGGGGAGTAAAAAAGTACGGCGCGGAGGAAAATTTATAAGTGTGAAAACTCTATCTGAAAAAATTGAATCAATAACTTTATATTTTAAGGAAGTAAAAATAGAGGAGCAAATTAAACCCAAATCAGCTGAAGGAAGAATATAAATAAATGAAAAGATTAGCATAGAGATAAAATAGAAAAGAGGAAAAAATAGGGAAAAATCAATGAAACCAAAAGTTGATCCTTCTAAAAGATAAAATTGATAAACCTTTAGGTAGATTGATTAAGAAAAACTAAAAGATGACACAGATCATTAAAATAAAAAATGAAAGTGAGAACATTATTACTGACTTTAGAGAAATGAAAAGGGTTAAAAGAGAAGAATATAAACAATGTACACCAATAAATTAGAGAAGTTAGATGAAATGGACAAATTCCTAGAAACATGTAAATTATCAAATGACTCAAGATGAAAGTAACAGACTACATAGCATGGAAACAGACACACATGTAAAGATTCAACTGACTTTTAATAAGGGCACCAAATTGATTCAAAGGGGAATGGATAGGGTTTTGATTACATGGTGTTGAAAAAATGGAGTATTCACTTAAAAATGAAGCCTTTAATTTAGAGTATAAACAAAAAATGATTCAAAATTGAATATGAAACCAATGTGAAAATTAAAACTGAAACATTTCTAGAAGAAAATATAGGAGAAAATCTACAGAATCTTGGAGTAGAATTTTCAAGAATTTGGTGAAAATTTTAGAATTAAAAAAATCTTTTAATATAAACTGAATTAAAAATAATTGATTAATTCATATGTGAGTATATGCTTATATTCATCTTCTGTTGTTTTTGACTGATTTCTGTTAAAATATATCAGTCTTCCAAACTCATTTTACAAATTAATAAGGAACTGGTCCATTCTTGGAAGTATATATGAAATAATAAGAAGAAAGGAAGCAGAAAGATGGGAAAAATGGAAATCATCCTAAAATTTAGTAAGACATATTTTTAAAATAATGAATACTTTGGTATACATATGGTCATTATATTTGCTTTTAAATATGCTATTTATTATTTATTGATGTTGACAAAATGTCAACAGGCCATAGAGATCAGAAAATATGTTAAAAATAGAGAAGGTACAAGTTAAATAAGAAGAAAATAGAGGGTTGGAGCTGGAGAAAAAGGGAAAACTGCAATAAAAAATTTGAATAAATAATTTCAGAAAGTGATAGGAATAAAGTTATATCTAGGATAAATATAATATGTGATATATCTAGGTTAAATATTCATCTAAAATGAAATGAATTTGGAAATGACAGAGCATAAAACATTTATTATAAGTTTCTGAAAATAGAACAAACCCATATGCTTGCCTCAAACTCGATGTTTAATTTCTTGCAAACTTTCTGGTAACAGAATTCTTGGTCAATAAAATCAAAGTTTAGAAGAAATAGGGAAAGACGCAATTGGCCTGCAGTTAATGAAGACCAAATTTCTGGGCCCCTTATGGGCAAAGATATTTAGCAAGATTCACCGCAGGGTCCTAACAATGTTTTCAAGTGACCACACAATTAAAGAAGAATCTAATATTTTGTAAGATTTAAGCCAACAAAAACTGAATTTGTTTCTGCTCAACAGGTATAGGGAGACTTAGATAACAAATGGACATGTAAATAACTTTCAAATACTTTAGGTTTCTTAAAATTAATAAAGACTTCAGAAGAAATAAAAATATCAATAACATTAACAAACGCTTTAAGTATACCTTTTTGAAAAATCTTTTGCTTGCTGAAAACGTTTCACAATGCCTCTCTTCTGCAATATCAACAAAATGTTTTTAAATTGGTTTTACATTGTTGCAGAGACTGTGAATTTTAAAGTCACTCTTTTCATTTTTCCTGTGTCTAGTCCTGAATCCAAACATTCAATGCCTTCCTGATTTTACAGCCTGGTTTTGTTGACTCTTGTCTCTGGGGTCTCACTGTGATTCCAAAACTGCAGAGTAACTCGGATGCTTGAGATGGAAAAAGCTTTGTTTAAGCTTTATTTAACCTAGTCAGCTCACCAGAGTTGGACAGGCGTTTCTCAAACACTCTTTTCAATAAACTCAATAAAAAGCATTATGTAGCCCCGTGGCAATTAATGGTAGCTTTATGCCAGCCTGCATAAGAATCCAATAGAGAATTACAATATGGCTCTGTCAGGACTTTGTAAATGTGCCCCTTCCACTGTATTCTAACAAATACAGGAGAATAGTTCTAAGACTTTAGTTTTATTTTGGTTCAGCTTCTTTTTTTTTGTTTTGTGTAGCTTAGCTGCAAAAATCACCATTCCATTCCATTTTTTTTCCTATTATTTCTCCTCTAGTTTATTTTTTTCTTTTTGTTTCTAATAGATATAGCTCACAATCTTTGTGTCACGCAAGAGTAACCTGGGATGCTCCCTACCCTTGATCAAGATATGCTTTCTCTGTTTTATTCTTAGTTAATCAGGGATCAGAATTCTGCCACTTCACAAGAAATCCAATGACAGAGTTTGTACGCATAGGTTCAAGAGTTGAGTGGTATTAAACTGCCAGGAGAACACGTGTGAGATGTGTTGGGAACAATGGCAATATCATATTCCCTGTGCGAGTGCCTCAGCGAAGAGTCACATATTACCAGAAATTTCAAGGGTTGGGTCCCTCACATGGGCACGTTTTCATAGTTTACTATCCGCAGGTTTCTGGACTGTGTATTAGAATGTATTCTAAAAATTGTATTCTAAAAATTCAGGTGGAGGAAGGGCTTCGAAGATGTGATATTTCATCTGTGATGAGAAGAAAAAGATATCATTTTAAATGGTATTTACAGAATTACTGTCAAGTGGGTAACTTTTCTTTATAAACACACCCTAAAAAATGTGTTTCATTATGAAGATAATCAATAGTCTTGAATGAAGTAAAGCTAGGCAAAGAGAATGCTTCTGCAGAAGTTAAAAGGAGTTGCTTGAGAACAGCAGATAACAGAAGAGAAAGGAGGGAGGCATGGGAGAACAGGTGGAAACCAGTGGGGGGCGGGTATGGCAATCAGCAAAAAACTCCTGGGGGTAAGAGGGGCCAAATGACTTCAGAAAAGTGTGCCTAATGCTTATAATTTATTTGTTTGTTTACTTCATGGCAATGTGATTCCCTTTCATCATCTCAGACATTCAGTTAAGGTTGTGTGCATGATATTCTCAAATAATTAAAGAAAAAAG